>JABJVR010000887.1:0-13335 GCA_025773905.1 Chitala chitala
GTGTGTGTGTGTGTGTGTGTGTGTGTGTGTGTGTGTGTGTGTGTGTGTGTGTGTGTGTGCGCGCGCGCGCGCGCATGTAGCTGTGCACATCCTGCAACTGCCAGATTTGGTCTAGAGATAAACATGGTTTCTGGCATCATCCAGCATGTACTTCAGCAAAAAATTATTTTTTTTTTGTACCCATTACTTTTTAATAAATCAGTGTATTTTGACCTCAGTAAGAGCTCGACTTGTTTATTCTAACATAAAGGTTCGAGCTTGTAGGCCATGTGCTAATCCCCCCCCCTTAAGATGAAAACAAACAACACACAACAAAAAGGTTACTGAAATATCAACTTCCTTCATGCAATTTTTCATTTCCTGTGGCTAAAGGGGTCAAAAGCTCTCATGAAAATAAGTCAATACACTTGAGTATCACAGGCTATGTCAGAAAGAGCTGCTGTTATTGTTCTGAAAACTGCTGCTTGTCATCACAACACAAGGAGCTTTCAGAACACATTCAACAGCGCACACACACACACACACACACACACACACACACACACACACACACACACACACACAGGCGTGCGCACCTTCGAAAGTGCATCCAATTCCAGGACAGATTTTTCAAGAACACTGTGGGTCCAAAAGGACATCTCACTGCAGAAAACTGCTGTAACCATAGCAGCAGAACCTCAGGTAAAACTGCAACATCATGACCTGAACGGCACTGATAAAAATTGCAGAAAAGCAACTGTAAACTGTGGTGGAAACTCTTACGATACCAAAAAACAGCAATAATAACAGTAACAGCAATGAGATGTAAAACCAAGGGAAAGAAATGAAATGTATTAATCATGATGATGATGATGATGATGATGATGATGACGACGATCATCATCCAGGTGACAGGCAGGAGAGTCAGACATGACACTTTAGGAGCAGCCAAGACAGTGTGCATGTAAGGAGATGGGGGTGGATTTTGGTATGGAACTGACACAGCTGGGGGTTGTACTCTCTCTCCCCTCCTTGGGGGGGGGGGGCAGCCAGGTGTATGGGAACACAGCCTGAAAATGTGCATGATTACAATACAATACACAGCACATAAATCACACGGCGCTTGTTAGTGTCGGACGCCGGTGATTTAGTGCGCGGCGGAAGACGGTGAATTTGCCCGAGTTCAGCTTTTCCCATCACATGCTGATTTGTTTTGTCTGTGTTCGGACAGAAAACACCTGTGAGGATCGGGGCCATGTACGGCAAGACCTCAGGACCACGAGAGCCGGCCGTGCCCGTGGGAGCTCCCACACCCGGCACGTGTTTCATACGGCGCCTCCCCACCCCACACGTGGCAGGTCGCGTTGTTGAAGCTCACACTTAAGCTTGGTGCACATCGCTGCCAGGGGAATGTGGGCGGGAGACAGCATCGCCCATCAGCCCATGCCAGCCAGCGAATCCAGCATGAGAAGTATTCGTGTGAAGCCGCACTCGTGTGATAGGGCTAGCATCCGACGCCCCCTGTGTCTGCGCAAGAACCACGACGCTCCTGCTGGAACCACGGTGGTTTACTGTACCTCCTACACTTCTGCCGGGTGAGCATCCTTGTGCCCAGGAGCCCTCTAACGTCCGGCGCAATGACAAACTCAGTAATACAGAGCTACCGGAACTGCTGGTGCATGCAGAGAAATGTGGTCACTTGTCTTCCCATATATAACAGCAGTCTGCTTACAGCCCCCCTTGTACTGGGAGGAGTGGTTCTAAATATCAGGATCAGGAACAGCTAGGTACAGGATATACAGGTGACGAAAAGGCAGCGTCAATGTAGGGAACAGAGACGTGACGTGCGCCCACTGTGACAGCGAAGGCGAGAACTGAACAGACACAAGAACCAGGGCACAAAGTGGGAACACGGACACAGGCATGAGCAGATGGGCACGCTGGTGAACGGTGTGTCGATGTCAAACCAGATCAATGGAAGGACAGACAGAAAAGACAGAAACCTGTGTGTGAACAAATTGGGCCATCTTTATGGACTTGCGTTTATAAAAACATCAATACTCACAAAGCAGTACCCCGAAAAACAGACATTGTGACACTGGTATATACACATGTTCAACTGTTCTTTTCGCCTATGGTTAGGAATCATTAAACACATTAACAGAAGTCCCTGGGAAGCCAGCACAAAGGCAGAAATGTGAGTCAGTGTGCGTGTGTGTGTGCGTGCGTGGGAGGTGAGATTTACACACAGCTGTGGAATGGCATGGCAGTTTTAATTCACCTGAGTAAGACGGAAGACATACAGCAATGCTTAACCATCCTCACCACGATTTGCACATGAACATCACCCTTTTAAACCACTCATAACCCCATGAAAATTGTATCTTGAAAATTGTAATTGAATCACCGAACTTGGCTTGACCTCATGTGTACAAATAAAACACTTCTAACCTTATGAAACCCTGGAGGCAGACAAAGGATCATGGTGCCCCTGAAAGAGCACCAGGGCAAGAAAGGAAGGAAACATGCTCAGAGACCCAGAGCCATTTAGCCACGCACATGACCACAGACAAGTTGCACAGACGGACAGCAGTGGACAGATATGGAAACCCACCACCTGAGCTCGTCTGGCACGCAGGTACTGTCATGCAGCACTTAATGCCAAAAGGCACTTGGTGGGGTGCCCCAGACAGGAGCGAGGAGTGCCCGATCTGTGTGTAATTATGCACACTGTGACCGGGCACACACGATGCAGCACAGGTCAGTGTGAAATGGCATAAGAGAGAGCAGGTCTGTCAGGACAGATCAAATTACAGGGTAAACACAGCGCTCAAATAAGCAAGGCAGCAGTGAGCGTGCGTGTCCGTCTGGGACACTGCTGGGCCGGCCTTCGTGTCTTGTCTCACAGCCAAACATAACCTGAATACACAGAAGATCTTCTGGCTGAACTCACGCAATTTAATAAGCCCTTTCTATATCCTTCACAGCTCCTCCTCACAGTAAAACCAATGAATACAAGTCACCCTGAAAGTACTTTGTTTGCGACTGCTTAAAAAATAAATAAATAAATAAAAATATATCGTTTTTTTTTTTTTTTTTGGGTTTTCTCCCTTTTGCAACCCCCCTCCCCACCTCCAAATCTTTTGCTGCTGCTCTTTCTGACGATCTGCCCGAGCACCCCGATTTCCTAGCAACCGCCTGGCACCGTGCGCCTATCAGCGAGCTGACGTTCTGCCAGCAAAAAACGCATCCACAGCGTCCCTCAGCTGCTCTGTCTGCCGACTCCCGCTTCCCCTGGCAGCTTGGGCCGCAGAAGCGCCACAACCATTCCACATTTGTGCAGCAACATAACACACAGGGGAAGACAGGCACCGGCTAGGCCACCACCGGGGTCCTAGCAAGGACACGCCCAGTTTTGGCTCCAGCACAGTCTCACTTTGACCTGAAGGCAAGAGCTTTCACCACAATATCCCTTTAACGAAGAGCAGTGAAGTGGAGCAGAGCCCCATCTGTCCGTGTCCCCCCCCCTTGGTACAAAGAAACCCAAGGGTGTCATGCAAAAGCTGTGGAAAAGGTCCGTGGTTATGCCTGTCAAGTCCAGCCTGACCAACAATAGTGAACAGATCCAGGCCTGTCAGTGCGGTTTTTTGGGCGGTTCCAAAGCCAGCCCTTAGCTGCTCTCCCACCCCAGTGACACCACACAGCAAAAGCTGGAGTGAGACCACCCAGACAGAGGGCGAGCGAGACGGCCGCTCCTCAGCGGAGAACGTTTATCTCACAGATTCCTCCACCCAGCCACCATGAGCCCGGACAGCCTCAGTGTACACGTAGCAGGAGCACCAATCTGACACCATCATCTTTTCATACACAGTTCTGTTGTCTGCCCTTACCTGGACTGTTTCACAAACAAATGTATTATTCTCACATTCTCAAAAAATAAATAAAATAAAATAAAAATTCACTGAGCAAGAACCATTACTGTGTCACAAAAGCCCAGTTTGGTCATATTCTACAACACAGGATGCTAAAATGGGATATTGTAATGGTGATGTTGTAAAACAACAAAGAGGCAGTGTACAATGTCTAAACATTTAAAACATTCCCACTACTATTTTTTTTAGTTTTTTTTTCCACATTATAACTCACTTTTAATATGACTGTGAGGCCCAGCAACTAAAAGCAAACATTTGCGCAAATCAGCATATACCCTTCACGGGTAATGCTCTGTCCTTCAATTCGACCCGTTAACCAGTTTTCCCAGTTTGCCAGTTAAGGAAAAGAAAGAGAACAGGCGGTGAGCTACTCACTGCGATATAATAAAATTTGGCCTTTTCCACCAGCTCCCAGTTCTGCTTCAGATCCAAATGCTTTTCCTTTTTATAACAATTCGCAGCTGCTAGGTTAGCAACTAAGGACCTGAAATGAAAGAAAGTGCAAATAAGCATAATGTCCCCAGTATTTTTAACTGCTGTACTGAGAACAGCAAGGCTGGTTACTCACACAGGCAAGTAATATGAGCCAAAGGAATATCAGGAAAACCCTGCTCTTCACTGCATTTGCATGGTCTGTTTTAGTGTAGTGAGTTTCTATGGTTGAGCTGGACCCATAAAGAACGTGGTCATTAAAAGAATGCCATATAAAGACCGTTATAAACTGCTGTCGAGCCGAAGCGCCTCTAATATCCATGGTGCCATTTCCTCCCACCGAGTCACAACCCCCCCAGCCCCCCCACCCCACAGCAACAGGGACATGTCTGCCACATGTTGATGCTGACATATCCCAGACCACCGCAAAAAAACCACAAACTAAGAGCAGAGCCTGCAGAAAACACACATCCTTCCTGGTGACAGAAACGGAGAGCGGTTGGACGGGGTTTCACCAGTTCCACCTTCGGTACAGTGGAAAAGCATTATTCACAGCTGAACCCCTCAACTCACACAACTGAAAAAGAAGGTCTCACTTTAAGGAGACATCACACACAGAGACACATAACACTGATCGTCTTAAGTGCTTCCTGAAAGACAGACTGAAAAGAGGGAGTCACGCTGCACTTAGCTCCCCGAAAATGACATTAAGTTGACTGGTGTTAAGCACTAGACAGAAATGTACCAACACCAAAGTCCACACTGGCTTTACGAATACACACTCCCATAGCGAAACCACACCAGCGTTCAGTTAGCAACGCAGAACTGTGCTGTTCTTATGCTAATCCAGTGACGCGTCCAGAGAAGTGACACATTTATTTCTCCAGAGACACAGGCGAGAGGGCTGCTAATGTGATCGGTCATCGCCCGCCAAACAAGCGCTGAGGACTGAGGCTCAGGCGCTGTTCAGGAAACACCCTCCTTAAAGAAGGTACAGGTGTGTACTTGACATTAAATGTGTTCCTGTAAGATGCCATTGTGGAAAATACTAGTGTACGGGGGGACATTGGAAGGCGGGGTGTGTGTGTGTGTGTGTGTGTGTGTGTGTGTGTGTGGGGCAAATGTTCAGGTCACTCTCAGGGCAGCCAATGACGGTCAGCAAATCAGACTGTGGGGCCGCCGTTTCAGGGCGGGTCAAAATTCGGAGCCTTTCAGGTCATACTCTCACAGAGACCAACAGAGGGCACGGCTGTCCGCAAACATGGCAGCCCCACCAATCCGGCCACGGCTTACACGGTTCCTTCCTATTTAGCAAAGAGAAAAATGCAGCGCTAGAACAAGACTGGACAAACGTGCTCGCTCAGTGAAATGTCACCCTTTGATGCTGTGGTCTTTGTAGAGGGTTCAAATGTCAGAAGGAATAACATGGCGCCTCAACAGGGGGAAGACTAGGTTTCCTCCACTACCCCCTTGCCAAATTGGTTTTGCGTGTCAGTGCACTTTGGCTTTCTGAAAGCAAAGAGCACAAAGCCTGGCAAAGGCAGTCCTCCTGAGTATTTGTGTTGAGTAACTGGCTTGTGACATGAAAAAGCCTGCACTGAGACTGGAAACATCTGTATGCAATTGCACTCTTACAAAGGCCTATCAAAGATACTCTCATGGAAGCTGTAATTATCAGGCAGTAGTTCAGCTGTCAAGATACAGCTGGAAGAGAGGGGAAAAGGGGCTTTTTTAAAAGTTTTCCTTTCACTATAATACAATCTATCACCTTCAGGTTCTCCTCCATTTGCCATTTCCCAATTTTTTTTTTTTTTTTAAATATCAGATATGCTACATATATCTTATCAGGGCAGCCAGAGAACCGTAATGGCTTTTAAACGTCCCAAATTGCATGAAATGGTCACTTAGTAAAGTAATTCATCAGAATTCCCAGTGACTAGCAACTTGTCTGTAAAACCGCAGGAGAGTCTGGGTGTTAGTGTGAATTTAGAGGGGCTGCAGTGTCGGTAGGAGCACAGCGATTGTTCTGGGCGTCCTGTAGAACCATCCTGACCCACACCTCTACACCGGCTCACTGGCTGCTAGCTTGACCAGTACTGCCCAGTCAGCCTTTCAGGCAAATAAATAAATATATAGCTTTTAAAAGCTTTTCTCCTGGTGTTCTTCCACTATTGTGCTCAGGCAATGACAGATCGAACTGTTACACTTCTGGCTGTGCTCAGTACCTGGAAGCAATTCAACAGTGACTGCCTTTCTTTTGCTGTTGACAGTACGTTCTCACGCCAGGTTAAGAGGGTCCCGCACATGGTCCGAGTCTTGCAGAATATACTTTTGTACTCTGCCATTTTATACTTGAACAATATCCGTTCCCTGGAAATATTACAATAGCTAAATATGCGCCCAAATATAACTGAGACAAAGAAGCTGAAATGTCTGCTGACATCTATAAATTCTCAGTCAACCAAAATAAAAAACTAAAAAATAAATAATAAAAAAAAAAAATTTAATTTCAATTTCTTTTTCCCCCCAAGCAAAGAGCAAAAACGTGTGACATGAACACCAACATGTGAATGTTATCCACACTGGAAAGTTGGTTTTTACAAAATTATTACTACTATGTTACTGTCAGGCAAGCTTCCCAGAGATGGAAACTCTCTGGGTGTCACAGTTTATAACAACAGATGAACAAATGCTGCAGAATGCCAGTTTCAGTAGTTAACGACCTGGTCACGCCAGGGGAAATGCAGTGATGTGGCCTGGGAACAGGAAGCCAGGGGACACCATGCAGCACAGGGGTCCTGGGGAGCAGACAGGAGTGTCTGAGCGCAGCCCACCTGTTGTCCCCGGTGATGCAGGCCGCGCACGTGCCTGTGGGCTCCTCATCCTGCTCGTAGTAGTGGGCATCGACATGCGCCTCTTCCGCCTTCTTCTTCAGGATTTCGCCAAACTTGTCTGTGCCAATGCACCCAAAAAACGTGGCCACCTTATGAGGGTCCTGGATCATCCACTGGTGAGACAGGAGAGAAAGAGGAAAATCAGCCAAGAAAGACTAAGAGAACTCTGCACCCAATTAAACGTTCACCAGAAGCACCATTTCCCACAGTCAGCATGAAAGCATAACCCATTCTCCCTCACCATCCTCTTCCTCCCACACGCACACACAAAATCCTCCACCCACACAAATTCAGCATCCTAAATCAATTTCCTTGCTAAACATAAAATTTTAAAACTGACAATGTCTACAAAGTCCTCAGGTGGACCACTTCCATACAGTGAAAACCCTCAGTTTTTACCAGCAGACCCTCTCAGGAGTCTGCATAGCTTACACAAAATCTGCGCAAAGGCAACCCAAGACAAATGCTTGGGTTTAATTAACCAATTTAAAATATCAGTCATGAAGAACCGAGCACAATTACGGAACCAGGGACTGATGAGAAATGCGTGTGTGGTGTTACCTCACGCTCCAGGAGAACACATCCATGCCAGCATAAACTCATCAAATTAGAGTCAATGGCATCCAACAGAACCATCTCCAAATGTTTTTCAGACCGGGACCCCCACGGACCACTCTAGTGATTTGAACAGACAACACCTCCATTAGGAGAGGGTTGCCTTGCGAGGGTCACAGAGGGGTCACGGCACCACTGCGCACAGCACTCACACTCCCTTACATCCCAATTACCTGACGGTGGCAGACACAGGAACGGGGTAAACGCGCGTGTCGGCACATCGCTACGCCAGAGCGAGGCACGGAAATGACGCAGCGGGCGAGATCTGGAGAAGCAGAAGCACGTGGCAGAGGAGTGGCTCTGGGCTGTAACGGCACGTGTGCAGAGTGGCAGCGCGGGGAAGGACTGGGACGAATGAGCACCCGATTATTTACCTTCCTGGGGGAAGAGCGCAGCACAATGTGCTGCCAAAAATAACGCACCCCGCCTGGCGCAGAAAAGCTCACAGTCAGGAAAACGCTAATGAGTAACCCTTCGTCCTTATTAAAAAAGCTAACTCCAAGTCAGCAAGCCACAAGATTTAGCTGCTGCTAGTGACGTCTAGGCCAAGGGCATGTGGGGGGGGGTGAGAAGGGGTGACAAAACCTGTACCGTGGCACCAAGTGCTTCTCTGTCTATGCATGAACCAGTAAAAAAAAGTGGGTACAGGGGGCCAACCGTGCCCACTGTTGCCAGCTGAAGGGGCAGGCAGCTGGTGGAAGCAGGGCCATGCGGAGCACACTGTCCACTTCTGCCAGCAAGAAGGGTGGGTTCTGGGGTCAAGCTGTCCAGTGATGCCAGCCAAGGTTGTGGGTACTGGGTGGAGGTGTGGCCAAGCTGTCAGATGAAGAGGTGTGTGTCTGGCAGGGGCAGGCAAAGCTGACCATCCTGTCCACCACTGTTACACGAGGACACCCTTGTCATTTGTAAAAGCCTTTGACAGCACAGTTTCGGAGCATTACCTGGTCTGCCAGAAAACGTCAAGTTCAGGTTTCGGAATAAACCCTTCACTGTTATTGCATTACATTGGATAAACTTGAAGGAATCATAACATGTATGACTTCAGAGGTTGCTTTTTCCGTATTTTTAATCCCCCAGGATCAAATCACTTCGCATGCTTACACCAATAAAATATAAGCACTAATATGTGTTTTCTGTTGCCAGAGGTTGTGTAATTTAATTCAGGCCAAATCAATGCGGGACCAACCCATTTACCACCACTCATAGAAAACGGTTCAGTCAACAAATTAAGCCAGTTTGCATCCCACATGGGGTCTCCCGCTGTAATCAGATCAAATCAGTTCTCTCAAACTAACAATTTAATAGCATTTTGCTCAGCTAATTCATCCTTTAACAGGACTGTAAATACTCCTTAACCTGAAAAGCTGCTGTAACCAGCACAGTTGTCCAGGGATTAAGGGTTTCTGTACCAAATAATGGTAACACTAATTACAGGCTTATCGACCCAACGAAATTCAATACGCTATTTCTGGAGAGCTGAAACATCAAGCTGATGGCCAAAGTACTAAAGCCAGGGAAGAGATGCTTAATCTGCTCCCAGCTGATCCTATTTTGCACAAAATACAAATCTGAGCATTCACGAAAAGCAGCTTGCAGTACTACTGCTAAGGACTCATGCTTCTAACCTTAAGGTTGCTGGTTCAAATCCCGTGCTGGGCAAACCTTGAAAATGATTCAGAAGTGCTGAAGTACAACACCCAACTGTATAAATGAGTACATTTGTAATTTAAAAAAGATTGCCTGCCAGTACAAAATGTCTCTCCTGCACAAGGTTGCTCTTGTCAGAAAGTCTCTGTGGATTTCAGATTCACTCATGCATTCAGTTCCCCTCTCCCATAACCCTTTTTTTATTTTGGTGCCTGGATCATCTGGCAGCCTCGCTCTCCTCTGTTCAATTTCACGCACAGCTTGCACTGCGGCCCTACAGCGCCGTCGACTCGCAGGTGTATGCTGGTCTGCAGCCAGGACGGAGGGGAACATGAACAGGCGTGGGACGGGACGAGACGCATTACACACAAACATCCTGGCCGCAGGAGCCCTCGCGAATGCACTGTTCGAAGTGAGGAAAATAACGTCTGACATTTAAAGCCGAGGTTCCCTGTGACGCTAGGCAGTGAACACCGAGTCACCTTCCAGAGGCGGTGGGGAAAGTGATTCATTACATAACGAGCTGCAGTGCCCTCTACATACGCTGCTCCAATTATCGCCACTTTGCAGCACAGCAGCTGGGCGCGTGCATGTTCCGGCGCATGCACAGCACATTTTATGGATGAAGGCTGCTTTCACTATGCAAGTCCTTAACCAGCAGGAAAAGAGGAGGCAGAAATCTTAGTAACAAGGGCACTTCTTTGTAGAGCTTAACACGATTCATGGAGATGGTGCCATGCTGGACAGTCCACCTGGACGTGCTCATGACAGCTGAGCTTGGTGACCGGTTGGGCATGCTCATGACACCTGGGTGTTGTCCTTAGTGCTGGGCCCCTTGTCTGAACAGAGGTTAGGGTTTGCTAGCAGTTAATACAGTCTCAAAAATCATATTAAGCACCAGTATCATCGAGCATGTCCGAATCCATAAGTTCTCTCTGCACAGGTGAGAGACCCTCCCCTCCCAACTCAGTTTGGGATTTTACCCTGTACTTTGATCTCACACACACGACAGATGGCCCTGGGGCACAAAATATTGGGAGGTGTACAACTGGTCAGAGCACAGAGAATTCAGAGTGACAGCATACAGAAAAAGGCCTTTAAATAGATAAAAGTGATCTAAGGGGCATCAAAGGCATGTATGCCAAGTATACTGTGAGCTGAAATATCACGCCAACGCGCACGTGTCCAATCCGCTTCAAGCTCTCTGTGTCCCATTTCTTCCTGCATGTCTTTCTCCCCTCCGTGCGTCTCTCTCCCACCCAACTATACACAAAAACACAGAGACAAAGGCAGATTGCCTCGATTGGCTGTTTTCAATCAGCAACTTCCTTCCTTTAATGAAGTCCCCCTGTTTAAGACGGCTGTTTATTACTCTACGCATGTCTGTTTTGCCCTGCTTAGCGCTCTTGACCTGTACTCCTGACCCCTGTGTTTAAATAAAGGAGCGGACATGCTGACCTTTGACTCTTCCCACCAGCAGACCGGGAGCCCTAACAAGCGTTAACACCTCTTATGGCAGAGGCCAAATTTGATGAAAACCTGGGGTGAAACCTCTGAGGCATATTACAAAATAAATCGTTTCATTTTACATCCATCTGGTGCACAAAAACACAACTACACATGTGCATACAAACACAAGGTATATACATGTACACAAATACACACACACACACACGCCTTTGTTCTGCCACAGAGGGCTTAATCAGGTTACTAGAGGTGAATCGGCAGAGCCGCTTCTCCCGTTACAAGTAAAAGCACCTTGTCTACAGGTTCTTCAGCTGCTAGAGAGCCAAGCAGCTCTTTAATGAAAAAAGCTCTTAAATTCTGAATGAGCCAGAAAAGGAGGCTCATCAGCATGAATGCTGGTCTTCTCAGGTGCTAAGAGACAAGGTTCCACTGGGCTGAGATATCACTCAGCCTAGGCCCCTGTCCAAGCTCTCCCAGACAGCCACCAAACAGCTCTTAGATGCATCACGTGAAGCAGCCAAGATCAGATTACAAAACGCATAAACAAATAGACAAACGAGTAAATATTGCAACCCAGCCTGGTGGCTCAGTGAGTAGACCATCAGACTGGGATACAGACATTTCCTGGTTCGAATCCCAGCCTAGCCTCCAGGTGTGTCCTTGAGCAAGACACCCTGCGCTAGCTCATTGTAACCCATATGCAAAATGTTGCAAGTCGCTTTGGATAAAAGCGTCTGCTAAATGAATATATGTAAATGTAACATAATGACGTGGTTAACTGGTTACACCAAATATGTCATGAAATGACATCATACACATGTAGGAAAAAAACTTGAGAAGAATGTCTTTTCAGATATTCATGCCATAAAGAAACTCCCTGCAAGTTCAGGAAACCAAGTGTATAAATGAGGTGGTTGCTGCTCAGAAGGGCCTGGCAGGGGTCAAGTTGAGAGGCTTAAAAGAAAAGACAAGGCAGCACTAATGTGATCAGCCACCAAACGGAGAGGAAAGAAGGATGAAGTGATGAGAAGAGATAACCACAGTTTGGCAGCAGAAGAGCTGGCTGAAGGCATAGGGAGCGTCAGAGATGAATCCTGCTCCGAGGTCCCTGAGGGGGGGTGCAAGAGGCGCTCCGATAGCCACGCGGCGTCTCTGGACATTTTCAGACAGAGCTGGTGATTAATGAGGCTGATAAACCCCGCAGGCCCGGCAGGACGGTGCCAGGCACAGGGGGCCGCGCGACCCGTCCCATCCATCCCCCTGACCCGTCGGGGATGAAGATGGCCCACCTCATACATCTGGAGGATTACGCGGCTCTTTGATAAGACAGCAAGATGGACGCTCCTGGGAGCACAGCACCAGCTCCAGCTCCGCAGCAAGACCATCAACAGTCCAGGCGGTGAGTCACGTTTTACTCTTCTTCAAAGCAGAAACGGAACGGGAAATCCGCGGCTTTGCCTCTGTGAAGCCTTTAAGCCCAAACCGAAATTACTGGGCTCAGCTTAGAGGAAATCTGCACCTATCTGCTTAGCGAAAACTTTTATCTGCCCCTGAAGCTGGAAATTAGTGCGCTACAAGTGCTGCGCTCAGAGCTGTTAGCGAGCCACTGGACCACTCAGCCCTCGCCCCAGGCCCATACCAGCTAGTACCAGCTGACCTCTGCCGCTCCTGTTTAGGTGTTTGCTCAAATAACGTCCTGCAAACTTTCAAGCCAAACTAATTGGATTGAATCCATAGTAAGAAAACTGAGATAACCCACTGATCAGCTGTCCTGGAGAGAGACAGGAAAAAAAAACGCTAACGCTAACAAGTACAACATGAGAACATATGACTTCCATGGCTTCCAGGTTTACATGACACCAATATCAGCAATTTTAAAAACTACTGAAATGCTTATATGACTGCCATGGTAGTCTCCAGCCAAGGATTAGAACCTGCAACCTTACAGTCCAGCTCAGAAACAGTTATACCATCTGTACACCAATATTACACAGGTCTGCAAATACGCACTTGCTACAACACGTGGACCACATAATGCTGTTATTCCATGTAAGATAGACCACGAAACAAATCTCGAAGCAACGAAAGCTTAAACACAACCATTTTATGTGTTCAAACCATACGCTTTGAAAGTTTTATTCACTTGACCTACCAACAATTAACTGAAGGATTCAGTGCTGCCATAGTACTTTATAGACTTCACAGCAGGATCAGCTGCACACTGCATAAAAATTTCATTTAAATGAAAGAAAAAAAAAAAAAAAAAAAAAAAAGAAGACATATGTACCTATGGGGATGGGAATGTGGAACATGCAGTGCCAAACACAGGGTTAATTAGGAAAAAAAGGTTTAAATAATGTGAAAAAAAA
>JABJVR010000888.1:0-20219 GCA_025773905.1 Chitala chitala
TTTTACTATCCGCCCCCCCAATTTCATAAACTTTGACGGCTTTTTTATTCGGTAATATGCATACCTTTTTGCCCATAAACCCATTTCACAATCACCCCCCCCCCCCCACTCTACCGTGATCACAGCCATTGCCAAAAGAATGACACCTGCTTTCCACACCCTGCCCCCCTCCAGGAATAAAAGAAACCGAACAGGCAGTGTTGAGGAGCTGCTGGGAGCAGCTGTGTTGCCACGTGTGGTTGTGCGTTATGACCAGAAAGAAGAAAAGTAAACCTGTCGTGCAGTAGGCTAAAGATGTTTTCCATCTCTTTTGTAATCATCGAGATGATTTCACGTGTTTTTCCCCTCCTCCTCGTTGTTGTCGTACGGTTAATGTGTCACACGCCAGAGACATCATGTATGCTGTCATTATCCTTCTGATGTCACAACTGTTTTGTTGCTTCTCTGCAAGGCTGACATCTATTTTAATTTATGTATTTCGGGGCTTTTGAATATTTTAAAATTCCCAATTCTTTCCAATTTTTAATGGAATCTTCTGGAACAAGATTTTGTTTTAAATTCCTTTTGAAAAGAATGGAAAAAAACAAAATTCATAAGATGTATTTGATTTTTTTCTTTAGGCCTAGACACCTGTCTGTTGTGAACTGCAGCACTGCTGTAAGCTAAGGGTCAGGGTTTACACAGACCTGTGTAGGTGAGCTTAACAAACCCTGTGTGTCTAACAGGTGTGTCCCCCCCCAAGCATTGCACATACAAAGAACAGAGGGAAACCCCCACCCCAGAAAAAAATTACAACTGCTTAGGTTTGGCCCTTTTTCATTTATTATAAACCTGACGTAGGACTTCCTAGTGAATATTTGATATGATTAGTCTGAAACGTGAGGAGGAAGTTTAAAACAACACGATATGGAAAAGGAATATGATGTTATCGGTCATAACTGAGATGTGTTCAGTAAATCCAAAATATGAATACGTTAAATCTTTTGCTCAATTTTACAAAAAAAGACAAATCAATAGTCATGGCTTTAGGCAGCACAGAGCTAGGTGCCTTTTTGTGTTAAAAGAACAAAGATTGACCCCCCCATGGTAAAATATCTGTGTAAATTACTTTGGTGTTTACACCTCAAAGATGTTTCTGTAACCCCAAATAACAATAAAATTTTAAACAAGTTTTTTAAAGAGTTTTTCTTTTCCAGTTGAGTGCTGACTGAGCAGATATTATGCCATACACTACCAGACCGACTTTACACACACACACACACACACCTCACATCTCACCTGTCCTGCCCAGACTTGCTGGGGATGGACTGTTTCCTCACACAGACACTGGGAACAAATAACGGTCCAGTTCAGTTGAACCCTATGCTGGAATTGTAGGGGAAAAACACAAAACAGGCATAGGGTAAGCCCATGCCTGTATGGGGAAGACATGCATACTCCAAGAGAGTGAAAAGCAACGGATTCAAACTCAAAACGTTGAGTGAACAAGGAAATAACGCTACCTGCCAGACCATTGGAACTCCGTTGTCAGCCATAAAAAAACTATTCCAAAACATGTCCGCATGATGGCGCCCTTTCCACATATATTTTTTTTTACAAAAAGCAATCTATAAGTCATTGCTTTTACCAACAAAGTAATTATATTTAAAGACACAGCTGTAAAGTTTATTACTCAGAAAAGAGATTTATGTTAATTTGATTATTATTACTCGCGCACATTAAATACACACAAAAACGCCAGTTAGACACATAACTTTAAACAGTATATTATACTGTAGTTTACCGCACAAATGAATGGCAGAAAATCTGTAATCTGCACTGTCTGTACAGCCGTTCGTAAGAGCACACAACAGTGATCTGTTTTTACCAGTTGATGGGATGATGTCACTTTTTTTTTTTTTTTTTTTGCTTGACTCGGTCTGCCACAGCAAACAGAATTTTAAATAAATGAGCAACAGATTCACATCAAGGGAGAACCAGACAATAAACCATCTGCCAAAAATTTCTGACGCTTTCTCTTCAAATATCTAGCCATAAGAAACAAAAGCAAATTTGTACAAAAATGCACACATATTTTCAATCCAGTGTTTAAAGATAGATGATGCTCGTGACATTTAGAACTATAGAACGCATAAAAATATGCATCAGTATATAAATACGCATAAATGATTTTGCTTACAGCAAAAATACATCATTTAATTTTCGGGTGGAAAACGATGCGTAGTTCGGCGACTCCAGAATAAGAGCTGGTTGTTTGTACTATTAAAAATAGGGCGGTGATTCACAAACTCTAGACGCGTCAGACCGGGCAGCTGGCTGCGCATCAGATGATGAAGGGCAGGAAACACCACGCGCTCTTTCATGTCTGCTCGACCCCCCCCCAGCGCGTGCAGCAGGGCACCTTTTTTTCCCCGTGCTGTTGTCCGCTCCTGGCTTCTGATTAATGTAGTTCCCAATGCCTGGTCATGCATCTAACCTAGAAGACGTTTTGTTTGATTTTTTTCCCAAAAGTTTCTTCGTGTTCATGCAGGTGCTGTGTTGTGATCAGCGTTTTGTCTGCGTTGGCAATAATGAAGGTAATTCTGAGGGCTGCGATTAAGTGTTTAAAGTCTTTATAGTATTATAGATAATTATACATAATAAGAAACAACAGCGTTCAAGGAACTGGCAACGGAGGCTTTGAGAATAGGCTGAGTGGAAAACTGAGGCGGTCTATAGTGTGATGTGGTGAAGCGCGGTCGCGCTGCCGCTGGTGACTGTGGTGGCTGCTGTTAATGTGCAATTTTGGGAAACGCACCCAAGTCTGTGACTGTACCAGGGTCCCGGGACCGCGCATCGGGGGCGTGTCGGCGACCCTCTGGAGTCCGCGTGGGTCTCGCATTCCAAGTGAAACAAAAACGCATGAACTGGTGTGGAGAACGGGGGATGAAGATGGTGCTTCAGTGTTATGCCTTCAAAAAGGCTGTCATTCCCAAACTGTAATTGTCAAAGTCCAAGTACGTGCGTATTTTCTGAATAATTACAACACAGTTTACTGTTGCCGTCTTCGGTAAGTTCATTTTAGTACTCACTAGTGGTCGAATTGATATTATGGCTTGGAAGTGCTGCATATTGTAAATATTTAACGAAAAGTCAAGCATTTGTTTATATTCATCATTACTTTAGTCAGTTGATCGCTGTCTGAGGCCATGCAGTTACAATCAGTGGGTCACGTGACCACCGAGGTGACATAAATAATTACGGTGCAGCATCAGCGGATGGTGTCTTTGTTAGGATGCGTGTGTTCTACTCTGCATCACACTAACGCCTTTTTTTCTCCAACTTGAAGCAGGTGAGCCTTTTATTTGTAGCTTTCGTTTAAATGTAACCAACCTTCAGATGAGTATAGCCGCGAACGGCACTTTTCCTCCATGTTTTTATTATTGGGTGTAAAGTTGTCAGAGAACTTTAATCTCTCATTCATTTTAGTGTAACCCAATGAGTTCGTGGCTTTTAAAATAGTCTGTATTTTAATTAGTAATTGTGTTTTTTTTTAACACAACGTCAGTTTAAAATTTCTGCCGGGATGATGGGAGATGAATACCCAGTTGTGAATAAACTCTGCAGAGATGAGAAGGGGAAAAATCAGCAACTATAGGGGCACTGCAGGTGAAACACGGGGTTACGATGATTAAAAAGCCTTTCGCATTAATGTGAGAAAGGGTCGCGTGATAAAGAGTTTTTTGTCTTCTGTGTCAAGAAACATTGTGAAATGAAGCCTGTATATACACCACTGTAAAAATATTGGTAGTATATGTGGCTGCAAAGCAACACGCAGGTAGGTCTTTGCTATGAATGCGCGCTGCGCGCACCCCTGCCTGATGAGTCTCGCTTTTCGGTCTTTGCAGGTCGCGCGGTGCGCGCCGCCTGCTGATTCGATGCAGTAAAATCAGTGTTTTGTCCTCCTCCAGGATGCACGTGAACAACCTGTGGAATGAGATGAGTAAGTCATGCACCGAGCAAGACGTTTCCGCCCTTCACTTTTGCTTTTCTGACTTCGAACATTATAGGGTAGCCCAGGCTTTAACAGTTAGCAAAATTTATTACTCTGTTTTGGGGGACTTTAAAATAATTAGAAATACTTGTAAATAATGGTGATTAAAACTTTTCCCATGCGCAATGTCAACAGACTTTTGCAACGGTCGATATAATCTTCGCAGACATTTATTTCTATTACGTTTATTTAAATTTATTGTTCGTGTAAATTACGTAATCGAAGGACTCTGCAAAATTAAATGCAGCCATTGTGACCGTTATTGTATGGTTGCAGGTCTTTAAAATCCCACTTGAGGTTTAAGTGGCAGAACTGAGCAAATGCCTCATGTCCTGTAATACATCTTTCATATTACAGCCCAAAGTGTTGCATCTTCTGTCTTTTGACCAGGCACTGGACCTCATTTGCATCCATAAATATTCAGCTACAAAAAATGTGTAAATTCTGTAATTCTTTTCTGATCCATTTGATTGCAATGAATGACAGTGGCCTGTAAAGATGTAGATAAAACTAAATGAGTGGTGTAAGAGGCAGGTCCGTGACACGTGAATGTGGGTTTGTCCTTGTTCTTCTCATTGCCTGCATGTCTTTACTGTGCTGATTTTATGATGAGTTATTATTGTTGTGTAGGAAAATGTGGTCTAAGTCACATTTTTCATCAGGCCTCTGGTGGCCTTCAGAACATTTCCACCTTCACAGAAGGTGTTTGACAGGTCTGTGCAGGTGTGTAACTGCAGTGGCAGATGCTGAACGCTTTAGCCAGGTAATTCATTTAAACTATCCCAGTGAAGTGTCCAGATGAAAAACTCAAATTCACCCTGGTTAAAGGCTTTAAATGAGTAATGTGATCGTGGTGGTAACCTAGGTAACGGGTTGTTAAGGATACAAACGTCCAAGCGGAATGTTCCCTGTTGCAGCACACCAGGTGAAGCCGTGCTCTACCTGAGTGGGGTATGTAACCGGTTTTGTCTATAAAATGCTTGCTGCACACATGGACAAAAGATCAAGTCAAAGTTTATTTATATGATCAAAGTGCTTTACATAGAGTAACAAGAACTACAAAACACATATGAACTGCCCCTTTCCATCGGGCGGGCCCCCTCTCTTTCATTATTTAAATCTCACCTCAAGACTTTTTCTTTGGCTTTAAATGTGGATTGGTTTCTGATATCATGTTTAATTCACCAGTTTTAGGTTATCCGTTCAGTTAGCGTTGGGAGTGGACATCTATGTACTGTGCTACTTCATGTATTGTTATATTTGACTGTTTTGCTGTTGCATTGTTTGTTATTTATTTGTTGTTATACCTGTGATTGTTCAGCAGCCTTGGATTTAAATGTGCTTTACAAACGACACTGACATAGTGAAACAAAAGGCTGCAGTGAGGTTCAGCTAAGGGGCTCAGGTTGGTATATGGCATGTAAATCATGTGGTATATGCTGTTGGCCATCGTGGTGTAGATAGCATAATCTATTCCAGCGGTAGCGCTGGAATAGATTATGCTTTGTGCACAAGTGCTGATATCTACACACTGAGCTCAGTGGTTCGCTCTGCCTACAAACCCATGTTGTTGTTTCCTCAGGCTGTTGAGGTTTAAGTTCCCAAAAGGAAGATTATTCCAAACGTCAAGATATGAACCCTCAGTCTTTGTCACATATTTCTGTGGTCAGCGAGGCATATTTTAGGCTTGAAATAGTCATTTGGTCATAAGCCCTTGTGGTGTAGGATTTGGGATTTCATTGATAGGCTTTAAAGTTATGAGCATTTAGGAACTAAATTTTCAAGTCTTTATTTTGTAACGTTTTACCCCCACAGATTTTTCTTTTCTCAGTGCAACAGGTGTGCATTTTAGGAAGCATGCTGTTGTACCTTTGAGACTGTGGCTACATCTGTGAAGGTTTGGCTCTGAGTTGTGTCTAGTGGAGAGGTGTTTTTTTGGGCAGTTCAGTGTCTTGTGTGTGGATGACTTTTGACGTCCACAACCTGGAATTCTTTGCTCACTGTCCCCGTCTCTGTCTCTGCCCGTCCATCATAGAGACTTGTCAAGAAAGGCATGCCATTGTACAAGAAAGTGTGTCACTTTGCACCTGATGGCATTGTCAGATTGGCACAGGTTCAGGAATGCAAACGTTCCCATGTTCACTGCCAGTAGACCGTGTCATTGGACATTGGAGAACCATAATGTTAAATGAACAAAGTGTGATGCGAAACGTGTACACAGGAGGGGGTAACTATTCAAGGAATCCAAAACCTGATGGTTAAAGAAAAAAACACGAACATGCACGATAGGGGGGCAAGCCTTCAGTGGCAAAACATAACTCGATCATGGCAGGGAATATGAAATATTATTGGCAGATAATGGCATCAACAGATGTTTGCTGTCAGAACCAAGAGTTCTGCATGGTTCATTCACACACACACAAACTCAAAGCCAGCTAAACCAGTTAGGCGCTTAACAATAACGTGTGTGTTTATTTTTGTTCCTTTTCTACTCGAGTTCACACCAGTCAAGTGTGGCAGTGCTTTCACATTTTCAGTGCAGACAGATTTTGTTCCACATACGTAAAACCACGTCGGTCTTCATGCCTAATTTACGACCATAAGGTTTCAGGTTTTATTCTTAGAAGGAAAATTACTGTCATCATTGAGCAAAGAACCAAACATTTCCCAATAAATAACTAGCTAAATATATATGTGAAATGCCTGACTTTGGCAAATTAAAGCAAATACCATAATTGCTGTTCTGTCATGTTATGAGTGAATTACAATCTGACGACCTGTTGAAGTGGCTCAGCACGTGTGGGAGGAGTTTAGTGGAAACTGCCCCACAGAGATGGGGATTTTACACCCCTTTTCTCCAGTTTGTGACATCTATATTTTTAACATATGTTATTAAAAAGGGGGGGAGGGAAACTCCAGGATCACTTTTGTTTTTTTGGAGTGTTAGCATCAGTTGTCATAGCGATTTGTCAGACTGGCAGAGTGCTGGTCTGATTATGTGGATACACACATCTACATGTAATTGCTTCAAGTTTTGAAATGAGTTGTAGGATGTCTGGAGTATTTCTCAATGTTTCACTGGGCCTTACAGGGTGCTGATTAAAATTTTTTTTTTTTTTGTGTCTCTGTAATATTAAATGTTCAGGCTTTTATAGAAAAGCTGTTGGTAGGGGTGTGAATGAACCGAGTTAGTTTGACCTTGGCGTTTGACCTTGCTCCTGTTTCTCACCTCAGTGGAGAACCCCAGGATGTGCGAGGTGGACATGACTTCTGAACCGGACAGCCCCACGCTCCAGGGCGAGTGTTCTGACCACTACGACCACGTGGACCGCTGGCAGGGACTGCGCACAGCTGTCTGCAGGCTGGAATTCTGGGAAGGTTTCAGCGCTGAGCTTGTGGGAAGTGGATTCTTCTCTAAGGTGTACAAGGTGTGGTCCTGAATCTCACCTCCTGTGTAATTGCTGTGTGTACTCCGTGCTAATAGGATCTCTCGTGCTAGGGAGGTGTTAACAGCATAATCAGTGACGCTGCATAGCCATTTTTTTTATGTTTGAAAAACTGATTAGCCACTCTTACTCTATATGTCGTGGCTGAGAGGAGGATGATGACCAAACTCCTCTCCAACCTGGACACCACCTCCCACCCACTCCAGTGTGCTGACAGAGGAATATGTTCAGCCAGAGGCTGAGCACGGCCAAGTGCTCCACAGAATGACACAGAAGATCCTTTCTTACAGGGGCAGTTAAACTTTACAGCTCCTGTCTACTGTAAGGGGGAATGATACTGAATCTAGATTGAATCTGGATAATCACTTTTCCTATTCAAATACATATATTTATGATAGTATTATTGAATTGGTGTAATTGTTTTTCTTGTTGAGTAGAGTACAGCTGTAACAATACAAAGCAGCTTCCCCCTGGGATTAATAACTTTATTTGAATCTTACCAATATGAAGAAAACATCTATTGAGGCTAATTCAGAGTGCGGTTACTTTGGTGTCCTGCACCCCTGCTTTTTCATCAACTAATCGGCGAGTAAACAGCTCGTGAGTTCTCTGTGACTTTTCCCCTCTCTCGGTTTGGCATGCACACCCCCACAGTGCAGATATGTGTCCGCTTGAAGAATCCACAGCCTGAAATGTTCCCACATGGGACACAAATGGGAGAAGCACATATGTGAACTCTCCCACGTATCCTGGAGAGGCAGAGTGGCTGTTCGGGTGTGGGCTGGTGGCACTAACGTTAATGGAAATAACATTCTTGCGTAAAGAGGATATCGTATTTGTGTATGCATCACAGAAGCTGTGGAGTGAGTTTTCATTTGTTAGCCCCGTCCCCTTTGTTATGATCTTTACTGCAAAGGGACTGTTTGCCACAAGCTAGTTTATCCATTAGTCTTCCACAGACTTACTGATTCAGGCATGTGTAGAGTTCCTTTCATTAAACAGTTCAAATTAAAAAATCAGAGGAACCGCTGCCACTGGGACCACCTGGAGAACTACCTGTGCCTTTCATATGGGCCCTTTGATCTCAGGTATAATCACCTGATGGGGCCCAGCCGTGAAAATCAGACTCAGTCAGGTTGCTCTGGAAAGCCTGGTGGATCATGCTTGTCTGCTTTTCTTAATGCATTTGCACGGAGATGAAGTTCTGACTTGATAAGTATCTCATAGAGAGACCTTCAACCATAGAGAAACACCCAGGACTCCCACAGTATTTTCCAAGCCAGCCCAATTTATCACATTTCACAAAAGAAAATGAAAATCATTTTAAGGATCCTTGTTTAAAACAAACCAGGTTAGCAGGATCCTGATGCTGTTGTTAGAAAAGCACTAAATGACCAACTTGTGTAGAACACGTAGGAGGCTTGCAGTCGGAGATGAGACCCCGTACAGGTGTAATCCATCACAGACCACTTTCACCGTTTTATGTTCGCTCTGATTTTGGTCGAGTTGACTGAATTGTTGCCCTCTGCTGGCCAGGTTGTTCACAAGGCATCACGGAAGGTGATGGTGGTGAAGATGTACGAGAACAACGTGGACCAGGAGAGCATCGTGCGTGAGATATCCCTGCTGCAGAAGCTGTCCCACCCCAACATCGTCAGGCGAGTCTCTGCTGCTTTCTGAAACTCCTGTCTGATTTCTTCCTGTGAATAATTTACTGCTCCCCACACACACACACACACACACACACACACACACACACAGGCACACTGACCAGCCTCATTAAAATTTAATTCTTGTCTGAGTCTCATACTGCCCAGTTTGACCTTTGACCTCTTTAGATGGCAGTCACAAAAAAGGATAATCCAATCGCAGGCCTTGTCTCCTGTTTCTAAATTGCCCAATCTAGTACTGGCAGGATAAAAAAAATTCTGTCAACACTGTATCGCCTTTCAGGAGTTGAGCAGCACAATGAAATCCCCCCCCCCCCCCTAAAAGCAGATGTACGATGTTATCTGATAAGCGAAAGCATGTCGTCTCTAAGACATCTCACACCTTTGGGTTTATCCAGCCAATCTTGTGTTGCTTCTCGGGTTTAATCTCATTAGGATAACGCTGACACCCTTATCGAGTTGCACGCACTAATAGCTGTTTGAGGAAACTGCAAGTACTGCTAAAATCATGTTGACGGTGAAGGATCTGAACTGTAGCTGTTGAAAATTGCGCCTTTTAACCTTTGGACAACATACTCTGTGGACATTTTCCCATCTTACAATTTATGCTCCATTTCAATGTTTAAAAAACAATTTGGCAAAGTTTTGCCATTTAGTCTTTTATTTGTATGTTGGTGATTGTTTTGTCAACATGAGCAGTCAAAGAGCCGGTGGTATAACGGCACTGTAGAATTTTTTAACGTAAGCCCTGAAGGTCTGGCTGGATGTAACTGAAACTTGTTTTCTGGTATCAGGTATCTGGGAATCTGTGTGAAGGATGATAAACTGTACCCCATCCTGGAGGTGAGAGCCCCAAAAGCTATACCTGTGTTTGTTGGGGAGGAACTGGGAGGGGAGCCAGGCCAATGATGCAGGGGGTGTCGGTGAGATGCAGGAAGGGGGAAGGGTGTGACATGATGGCGTATCGGTCTGTCCCCCAGTACGTCAGCGGCGGGTGCCTAGAGGGGCTGCTGGCCAGAAAGGATTTGTCCCTCAGCTGGAGAGAGAAGGTGCACCTGGCCTGTGACATCGCCCGGGGAATGACCTACCTGCACTACAAGAACATCTACCACAGGGACCTGAGCTCCAAGGTGAGCACACAGGCAATGTGAGCTGTGCCAGTCTGACATGTGAGTTCACCCTAAGACATGCTGCAGGCTTTTAGTGAAATAAGATCCAAAGCGTGTCATAGTGGATACCGCAGCGCGTTGAACTGAAGAACGCTGTAAGTATGGAATAAATAAGAAAAACTGTGCCAAATTTAGACAACAGTAAAACTAATGTAGCTTAGAAGAACTAGGAATTGCATTTAGGACACAATGGAGTAAGTTGGTCTGGAGTAAAAGTTATAGCGATTATCTGGTTTTTTTGTGGGAGGAAGAGGAAGATGTTTTCCATACTGGTGTAAAAGATGTTTAAACACTGCAGGCAAAGAATACAGTTGGGCACAAAAATGACATCCACTATAGTTTTTTTTTCCTCTCTCTCTCAGTGTTCAGTGTTGCATTTAATCATACATGCATACACGTTTGTTGCATGTACCATGCACCTGCAGGTAAATTTTGTATTGTATTTCCTGTTAAATTAGTTGCTGCTTAAATGAAGGCCGTCCAGGGAAGTTGTCATCTCTCCCTGACCTTGGGCCCCGTTTTTAAATCTAAGTTTGTTCTAAGATAAATTTTATCTGCTATCAGATGATCAGAGCTGGTGGAATGGCCTAGAGACACGGTAACCCAGACGACGTCCCTCTTTTACTTGTTTGTTCCTCCTACACGGTTGCCAAGTGTCTGGAGTTGGTGCGCGGTAACTCGACCCGGGTCACAGAAACAGAACTCAGACGTCACCCCTCCCAGAGAATGGGGCCACATTCTCACAAGTCTCCAGCGTGTCGCTGTCAGGGCCCCAAAACAAAATGAATGAGGGGGCTGAGACCCAAAAAACGAAAGCCGCTCCCTTCAGCTGCAAAGGCGGTCTGCAAGCGCTGATGTAAGCAAGAGCAGCGTTTGGGCAGCGATTTGAGTGGCTGGGAAGTGAGCAGAGCCCTGCCGCACAGCCCAGAGAAATTACAGGCTTGCAAATTAATAGTCTGGAAACTGAGGTCTTGGCTGTTTAATGCAAAACACATGCTATTGCTTGTAGATCAGATTTTAATTTCCATTGGTTTCTTGCTGTATTATAATGTCCCTTCAGGATTTGTGCCACGTGTAGCAGTTTTTGCTAACCAAATAGCAGCAGTTAGGTTATATTTAATGATCCTAGTTTATAAGAAGTGATTTATCTCTAAGCTAGTATGCTTGGTAGTATTACAATCTCAATTATTTTACATATTGTAATTGTTTTTTATGCTTTTTCCCCTTTTTACTAAAAGTTTTATTGCACAACTATATAATCAATCATTAGGCAGCATAAAATATGTCTAATTTCGGACTCATTAAATATGATTAATACGCTCTTTCTCTAGCTAGTTCTCAGAGCTGCTCAGGAAAGCGTCATAACAAAGAAAACTATGTTTAGGCTGCCCTCCTGTGGTCAAACCTGGGTATTACAACACTATGTATTGTGTGAGCTTCATTTGTATGCCTCACTATACATCCAAGTGGTACAAATGAGAGGAGCAAAACGTTCTTCTGACGATGTTATACAAGCTGCTGTTTTGAGGAAACAAGGGTGCCCAATTTTCTTAGTCAGTAATGTGAAAATTACAGAAACTTTTTTGTGCTGGAATTGGAACCACATGTAATACAAGAAAATGAAGTAGCGTGTGGAAGCTGAATCATGTCAACCGGACGTCTTTATTCCTGATAGGAACGTTTCACTACTCATCCATTTCGATACAGGCTGAAGAAGCTACCTGGATGAGTACTGAAACGCTACTATCAGGAATAAAGACGTCCGGTTGACATGATTCAGCTTCCAGACAGTTCCGCCTGGATGACTGCTGCTTCATTTTGTCGATTGAAGGTTCTCAGAGTGTGCCCCCTCTTGTGTTACTGCATCACCTTCTCCCTGATCCTCTGTGTTCCCAAGCAGAACTGCCTGGTGCGAGTGACGACACATGGTAAGGAGGCCCTGGTGACAGACTTCGGCCTGGCCAGGGAAGTGGCTGACCTGCCGGCCACAGACACAGACAGAAAGCTGTCCCTGGTGGGCTCCGCCTTCTGGATGGCCCCAGAGATGCTGAGGGGGGAGCCCTACAATCGCAAGGTGACGGACAGCTTCACACCACTCAGATCTGTCCCTCACTCACTCCCACACGTATTTGGGTTGTGTTACGTTCAAGGGGCAGCATGTCAGCCTTGTAGATGTTCACTAAATCAGGGGTCCAAAGCCACACCAAGACATTGTGGCAGAGGCACAAAGCTGTGGTCACATTAGCCACACCAAGACATTGTGGCAGAGGCACAAAGGTGTGGTCACATTAGCGGATATAAACACCGGTTTGAAACACTTGGACGCAACCTCACACTTCAGCTGGTGTGTGTTCTTTTTGCCCAGGTGGACGTCTTCTCCTTTGGCATTGTGCTGTGTGAGATATTGGGTCAAATCCCTGCGGATCCAGAGATCCTCCCCAGAACACAGGTAATGGTGACAGGCAGTAATCGGCTTCATTCTCTGTGTGTGTGTGTGTGTGTGTGTGTGTGTGTGTGTTGATATGCTATGAAGTGAGTCTTCACTTAAAAAACAGTGGAGCAAATGGAGCCTTCTTGCTGTGTTGGATATTTACCTGAGCTGGACCTTGACGTTCCTGGCTTTCGTTGGTTTCTACTCAGTCCAGTTGTTAATTAAGCATATGGTACCCAGATTTATCTTGGCATTTGTACTTACTAGCAAATATAAATAACTTGGATTTTTATCAGACTGATAGTCCATAACAAATTATTGAGATGTTTAAATTGGCACTAAGGGCAAGATTATAGAGACCAAGGTATACAAGAATCAGCATTTTGTTTTGTAATACTGGAACTCAAAATATCCTTAATGGAAGGAAAGAATCTGAGCCAGGATTTGTTCAGGAAGTCAATTTATCTCAGATTAATGCATCTTAATAAAAGCACTTCAGTTATTATAATCACCTGTTATAAATGCTTTACTATAGCAATTTTACATAATTAATTCATTTTTCTTAATTTGATTTCATAATTGTAACCCTTCCTGCTAAACCATGTGTATATTTGTCACCTGTTGTTTAACAGGAATTTAATTGTTTCCAGATTATCTCTACATAGTAATATTCAATACCAAGCCAGCAAAAATAAACAAATCACCATGGTTGAAAATGAGTTCAATGTCTGAGGATTGCTATAAATCTTTATTTTCTATGGTATAAATACATCTGTACAAACACATACTAGTGGAAGTACACTACACTACACATGAGTGTTGTCCTCATGAGACCCACCCTATAGGCTTGTGTCCACTGTAGTGGACATTGTGTTGTTACAGTGTGCTCCTGTTTCCTGGTGTAGCCTGCAGGACACCCTGCGTTCCAGTGATACTTTTTGTGTTGGTGAAGAATACTGACATCTTCCTCTTCCTCTCTCTACAAAATGGTTTGGAAATTGCATTACATTTTCTTTCCTTGGTGCACAGGAGATTATAGTTAGATTTCGGTTTTAAAAATTACAGGGTGAGGGTATATTTTTAAAAAGGATTAACTGAATTTTGCTGGTATGGGAAGGGTTGTGATCAGTGCGCTGTGAACATCTCATGGTGTCCTTCATGATGCCGGAGAAGGCCCAGGAGAAGGCCTGCTCTTTCTTCTCAGGCCCGTCCACACTGACAGCCATCTGGCAAACCAGTCAGCATTTTATGCAAGGGGAGAAAAAGGGGCTTTATACTGCCTGTGCACACAGCCAGTCTCTTCCCTCAGGTGCAGCTGTGTTAATTGCTGATGTGGAAATATGGCACATGCTTGCATCTCTCTGTCAGGACTACGGCCTGGACGTGGCAGCCTTCCAGGGGATGGTGCAGGGCTGTCCGCAGAGTCTACACTACCTAGCGGCCAGGTGCTGCCAGGTAAGTACGCACCTCCCACCTGGTCTCGTCTGTCCAGGAACTAAAATAAGTTTGACTGCATCAACAAACACTTTTTTTTGGGAACCACAAAAGCACAGACTGCATTTTTTTTTTTTTTTTACAACCTCAACATTTTTCACTCACAAAATATTTACTCTGTTTTTCTTTCGTGGGTTAGAGTTCGTCTTTTTATGAACAATGTTTTGATTTTACAAAAATGTACTCGCTAATATTTATGGGTGGATGCTGCATACCTACAGCATAATTATTTTTCTTCTAGGGAACATTGACTGGGGATCAGTCACTCTCATTATTTTGAGGGAGAGAGCTGTTTGTATGTTCGTTGTTCTCATACACTTCAATGATGTGCATCAGCAGACAGCGTCCTGATTAGGGACAGTTCTGCTGCGTCAGCTCCCAGAACTACGCCTTGCTGCAGCACTTAATGGACCCTACCCTAGGTCAAGTGAAATGTTTGTGTGCTATACACTATTTTATAAAAAGCACGAATGGCCTAATCCTGATGATAATGTGACACGAATGGCCTAATCCTGATGATAACGTGACACGAATGGCCTAATCCTGATAACGTGACACGAATGGCCTAATCCTGATAACGTGACAGTGCCCGCCCACTGTATTTGTGTAGACTGTGTAATCAGGACAGCTGCTGCAATTTGTATGTGCGGCAGCTGCCAGGTGTTGTACAGGTGTGCTCTGCTGCAGCATCACCTGCAGAGGCCCCACCAGAACACATATGTCCAGCATCTTCTTCTGGCACAGGTGGAGGCCTTCCAAAGACCGACCTTTGCTGAGCTCCTGGAAAAGCTGGAGGACACCGCGGAGGCCTTAGGGTCCCTTGACTCTGACAGCATGTTGGAGCTGATGAGAGGGTGACGACAGAGCGGAAAGGTGGGGACGGCCACAGACAGAACCTGTACGCAGGGACAGGTGGGGCAGGGCAGAGTGGACCCCACACAGATGGGACTCTGAGGACCAATGATGAATCTGCGGATTCTCCCCCACTTCAGCCTGGGACTCCTGGGGACTCGAGTCCATATTCCTGATTGATTAAGGAAACAGCGGTTAAAACCAAGCAAAAGGAAAAGCAGGCATCCTTCTTCTGTAACTTGAGCCCGTTTGAGATGGTTGATCATCTTCTGTCCCAGATAGGATGACCACGTTCCAGAACGAGAGCATGTCCTATAACCTGAACCTTCAGCACATGCTCTTGGTTCCGTGTCAGCACGAGTGTGCTGCTCTGGTCTGACACAGCTGAGTCTGTCTCCGCTGTCACCCACGCCTCTCGGACCTGCTGCCACGTCTGTGTTTTATAGAGGTAAATGAAGACATCCACATGGTCTGAAGGCACATCTGGTTAGACGAGCATGATTATCAGGGTGCCTACACGCACCTAAGTGCTATGGCCATCATAATGGGAAGCATGTCAGCTTCTCGGGATCTAAAAACGACACACTGCTACTACTAGACAGAATTTTCAAAATTATTTTAAAATATATTTTTTTTACCTGGTAAACTTGAAAAAGAGGAGAAGCTTTACTGAAGCAGGTTTGAGTGGGAGGTCCCATGGCCTCTGTAAACCCTGACACCCGATACAAGATGTCTGCGGTTTTGTGCTTGTGAATGTTTGATTCTTTGCCCTCGATGTCAGCTACCTTTTCACTTTCACAACAGACACCAGATAAGACATGCCTGCCTTCGGCCAGTAATGCAGTGCTCAGAATCTGCTTCCTTGTCATGAACTTTTAATGTTTTCATTTGGGTCTTGAACCAGCTCAGTGAACCGTATCTGAGATGCATGATGTTGATAAGTTCTTCTCATGTTCATTTTCACCTACCTGCCTTGTATATAACACACTTCTTACTACATTTACCTTGTATTCCTGTTTGCAGAAAGTCACATCCTATGTTGCATATTATCTTTTACCCGACACCTGACTAATGTCAAGCTGAAAACCAATGAAAATGTTCTCCTGGGAGCTCTTGATGGTGTTGATCATTTTCCAGAGCTTAAAAAACCTCAAAAGTGAGAGCTTTGACCATCTCTGCTTTCATCTTCTGGTTACCTGGCAACTACGTGTCGCTAGAAACGTATGAGCCGTTGCTCACCGCCGACTCTGGCTGAGAAGAAAGAGGCCTAGGGGATGCACCTGCTTCTCTCATCACCCAGCTCCTCCGGCTCCAGGTAAGCCCTGAAGTGGCGATAACACTCTGCCCACGTAAACACATGGTGGACATAGTTATAGACGCACCGTGGGCCTCCGGTGCCCGTCCGAGTGCAGTCAGAGCTCAACATGCAAGCTTTGTAGTCTGCCTGACTTTGGGTATGATGGAGCAGAATTTTAAAATGGCATCAGAAGAAACCTGTGTGTGTGAGCGTGTGTATGTGCTACATAATCATGCAACATGCCACCCAAACCCATTGAAATAATGGGAAACAAAAAACAGAAAATGTATTTTAGCTTGTTGTAAAGTGTTTTGCAGAGAAAATGAACACACCAAAGGCTTTTGCCGTATTATGGGAGATTGGCCGTTTGCACGCACTTGAATCCAGTTAGATGGTAATCTCCTAACTCCCAGCCCTTCTGAGTAATGCCCATTTTGCCTAAATCTGTGCCGGTGTACAGCCATTAAAGACATTTGCCAAGACTAACTTTAAATTCACAGCTGTTGAATGCTCCCTTTTTTAAACCATTTCATACATCACTGTACACGGTCAGAATCCATCGAAATACAAAAAAACAGCTTTTAAATAGCTGTCCATCGTAGCAGTTACCATACATGACAGGGTTAGAGATGCAGTAAAGCTGCTAGCATTCAGTTATTGCTTAATTCTAGCTTTACTGGCATGGTGGGAAAATATGATTAAGCCAGTATCTTATCGGAGGCAGCTGGGTCTCGAAGCCCTATGGAGGGCAATACAGCAAAATGGGTTGTCATGCACTGTATAATGTTGTGTGGTTTGCAAATGTTTAGACAAGGAGGATGTCTGGTTTGTGGGTCTTGGAGTTATGGCATCCAGGCAGTTATACTGCAAGCCTGCTCAGAAAAGAGTCGATTATGTGGCTGTCATTATCATAATTTATGATAGCAAAACACTTTTCCCTGGATCACCACGAACACGCTGACTGGTGAAAACGCAATGCAAATGTAAACACAGTGTGGTGGGAAATTGGTCCCTTTTCTTATTTTGTTCTGTAACAAACAGCCCCAGGGGCAAAAGGAACCAGAATGAATGAAAAAGGCCGGAGCTGTGGATTCAGACTATTAACGAACAGGACGGGTTTTTGGGCCACCTTATGCGTGCTCTGGGGGGGTGTGTGTGTGTGTGGGGGGGGGTTAAGTAATAAAAATAGCAGTGGCAGTTTACTGTGGGGTTACTGCATTTTGAATGGTTTCTGGTATTGTGGTTCAAGCCCTGTGACGTTGGAAAAATAATTTCCACACATATTTTGTAAGTGGAAATTTTGCCCAGTCACTACAATATAGTTCTTGAACCTAAGATACACACAGATGCTCACAAGACAACTCTGCCACTTTGAGGTGTGTAACATCGGTGTGTAGGGTGTGATATTTACATAGTGTGCAATTTACTAGTACTAAGCTCGTTGTTGTTCCTGAGTGCCTCTGCTTTAACACAGATATTTTGCAGTTACACACACAGCTCCTGTCAGTTACTAATGTCAGCGTTGCATTACTGCGATTCATTTCTGCTGCCTGAACACGGTTTTTACGCAGCGTTCAAGTGTACAGCCAGTTAAACTCATAAACTCTCAGTTGCAATGGTGCCCCCCCCCCCCCACACACACACACACACACACACACACACACGCAAATAACACAGGCACTTGTGCACTGCGAAACCCAACAAATTTTACACTTTTTCCAGTTAAAGATTAAACCAGATCTAAAGAGTAATGCTAAATAAATCTGTCAGTAATTTTATTACAATCCATAAACATTGACTGACTAGCCTTAAAAGACCATAACATTTTTTCACAGTAAAATGCGTGTGTTCAGAGTAAATTGGCATGTAATTCAGCATTGCCCTAAAATGTTCCAGATCCAGTGCCATCAGGAAGCGAACAGTAAACTGGTACGTCACCGCAGACCACTGAGAACAGTGATGTCATTAACTGGATGACATCTGTAAAGGAGGGGGTCGCCTTAGTGGGCTCGGAGGAGGGGGGTCACCTTAGTGGGCTTGGAGTAGGGGGGGTCACCTTAGTGGGCTTAGAGGAGGGAGGTCACCTTAGTGGGCTTGGAGGAGGGGGGTCACCTTAGTGGGCTTGTCCTAAGTGTACAACTTACCAATTAAAAATTAGATTTTTTAAAATGGAGGTTGATTAACGTATCCCAGTGTTTACAGAGGATTATGCAACAGTTCATCAATCATTCCTTTTAAAATCCTTGTGTATTGCAGTTTATAACCCCCAGTGTGTACGGGGGGGGGGGTATGCACGTGCATTTTCACTAGCAGATGGACAGGTCTTTGAATAACGACACCGTTTACGCGCGTTGTGCCCCTAAGTCCTGCAGGGGACAAAAAATGACGGGGTAGCATGCATTAAATCGTATCCAGCTCTGGCAAGCCGCTGTAAATCGTGTGTGTGGGGTTGGGGGGGGGGCTGTTTAAAAAACACCTTGGTTCCCAAGGTTGAATTAGCTGGACGGGGCTCTCAGTGGGTCACTGGCACGGCTCTCATTAGTGCTCCCACGGGCCACGCCGCGCGTTGTGCCTGTGTAAATGCGCTCCCTCCCGCTCCTACTTTTCTATAGCGGCGAAGAAGCGGATTTACGGCTCTGCCGATAGCGGCGTTTCGAAGACAGATCGGCAGCCCTCCAGATGGCCCCGCCGCGACGGCATCGGGGTGACAGGACACTTTGTTAATTGATAAACGGCGGCAAATTCCATTAAGGCTACCGTGGCAGGGATTCCTAGCCAAGTGTACAAGTATACTGATAAACAACTGCGAGACCCGGCGGGTCTACGTGCTTGTCATACCGAAGGACAGGAGAAGGAGAAAGGGGAGGGGACTCTTTTTAAACACCTCAAAAATACAGGTTATTTAAAATGTAACAGCATATAACATGTACACACTTGGCAGAGGATGGATGGATGGATGGATGGATGGGGCACGTACAGTATAGCTTGTTGTTTGCAGGAGACCCCATCACTCTCACACACACACACACACACACACACACACACACACACACACACAAGAAACTAGCAGAGTGAAGAAGGCAAACCAATAAAAGTAAGATTCCACAAGACACAAAGCAGATCAGCTGAGAACAGGAGCACAAGTGCTTATGATGCGTCTCCTGGCTGTTTCACAGCAGAATGTGTTGCTGCATTTACTGAAACTGAAACTCACTGAATGGCTAAAAATAATGAAACATCAAACAGGAGGAAGGCAGAGAATGACTGGAGGAGTAAAAAGCATTAAAAAGCAGAAAAGTTATTTAAAAATGAAAAGATGTGTTTTTTAATGGTTAGCCTATGGTTTTGTCCAACAATAGCTACTTCCAATTTAAATCGCACAGACTATTAAAGCAATTTTAGTTTTAATGTCCTAAACCTGCTAGTACATCTCACCTCAAGGAATACGATCCAGACACCTGCTGTTTACAAATTTAATTCATAAACAGCACAGCGTAATTTTGCAGGGAAATGGTTATTATAATGGCTTTTTGTTTGAGTCCCTCATGTGAAGTTCTTCACACAACAATCACCACTTAACATGAAAGAAAGGATTCTATCCTGGGTTAGGAGAGTGAGGTCACGGTATTACTGATGAGTGGAAAGGGATGTGCAGTCCGTGTGAATGGGGGAAGGGAGCAGAGTGATGGATGTGCAGTCCATATGAGTGGAGGAAGGGAGGAGTGATGGATGTGCAGTCCATATGAGTGGAGGAAGGGAGGAGTGATGGATGTGTGGTCCATATGAGTGGAGGAAGGGAGGAGTGATGGATGTGCAGTCCATATGAG
>JABJVR010000889.1:0-20213 GCA_025773905.1 Chitala chitala
ACTGATGGGAGAACCTGGCCATTCAGTAGGTTCAGATACTCAGCTGACTTCATTTTGTTGCCACATAACATTGGTGGGTTTAGACCAGACCAGTTGAAGCCACACCAGCTAATAACACAGCCTATAGGCAGGTACAACCCTATAGGCAGTGTATATTAAAGTATATATAAATACATTTCTTAATGTAGTGTATACTGCAAATTAATGTGTTAATTTGTGATGTATTTTTAATTTTAAATGATTTATGTGTATGTCCAGTATAATATTTTTCTTTTGGAGAGAAATGCAGTATTCTAGTCGAGTGCCTCTGGTTTTATCTGTGACAGGGCTGCTAAAATATTACTGTAACCGAACCACTGAATCAGTAAACATTGGTGATATTAATGTTTCTAAAGCAAACAATGAATTTGGAAAAAAGTACACCATATCTATATATGTGCCAAACTCTTGGATGTGCTGTGATTCTGTCTTAAAATCGTCTGCTGTACCGTGTGACTAAATACAAACGACATTGTCAATTCATTTCATTATCTGCAAGTTGCATTCCGAGGTCTACTTTAAGATTTGACTAGTGTAGCCTCCTCAGCTTTTCTGTCTATCTTTTGGGTGCTCTTTCCCCAGAGATACAGACGACTCAGTATATTTATCGACCAAAGTCAAAGCGTTCACTGTTTGCTGTTGCCAGAAGATGTCAGGTGTGTTCTGGCATAACCAACAGTCCTTGCATCCTCACAATAGATTGCACTGATTTATATGTTTAGTTTCACTCTCAATATCAGCAAAGATTTTGAAGAGGATTTATAAAAATGGGCTTTATTAGAATTTTTCAGAACTGATGTACGCAAACTTGTTATTATGACGGATTCACTCAGTCTTCTAATGGAGCAGTAAGACCAGCCCTATGCTGGGTGGTGTGTCCAGCGATGGGGAAAGTACACATGACCACCAGACCAACACCGCATACGTTTGCTCCGCTTACCATCAGCACACACATGCTGTGTTTGGATTACAGCCACAGCGGTCTGGAGATGGCTAAACTGGAGTATTCCACTGTGGCTTAACTTCAGAAAAGTTAAACTTTGTCACAAAATGCCCCTCAGTTCTTGTGTGTGTGCTGAACCTGTTTAAGCATTTCACGCTTGTAGCTTACACATAATGTTTGTTTTTTTCATCCTTTGAAGTACATTTCTGAAAAATGATTGTGTGTTAACTTTTACAATTTTTGATATTGTAATAACGTCACTGTAAATATGAATTGGGTTTGTGGCTGTGAGAGCAGGTGTCTGAAATAGCAAGGGTTTAAAATGGAGAGTATATACACCGAGTCCTTGTTTGTGAGTGGCTTACTGTATATCCATCCATTATCTTAACCACTTAGTCCTGGTGAGGAAGCCTGGAGCCCATCCCAGGACACACACACACACGGCAATTTGGACACACCAATCAACCTAACCCACATGTCTTTGGACAGTGGGGGGGAAACCAGAGCACTTGAAGAAAACCCACCAAGCACAGGGAGAACAAGCAAACAGGCCTAAGGTGGGAATCGAACCCCAGGCCAGGAGGTGTGTGGCAACAGTGCTAACCACCGCGCCACCTGCTTACTGTATGTCTGTATCAAATTTTTACTTCTATACAGCCTGACTTTGTGCGACACATGACCTTCATCTGTGTTTTATTTAATTTATATTTAACGGTCATTTATTACATTATTTTAGCGTTTTTTTTTACGTGGTTATAGTATTGATTGTGTTGAGAACTTTGCTAATCAGTTTGGCTGTAAAGGCACGGGGCTGCCGTGGAGCTTGGCAGAAACTGCAGCATCGTGTGCGATGTTCACCTGCTCTTTCAGCTCCTAGCTTTCGCTGGCAGTTATGTGTTCTTTGTTTGTTATCAAATTCTATTATGTCCCTGCTGTTATGACATCAGCACAAACTCCGTGCCAGTCAGGTCGAACGTGCTGGGCTGACAGGGGGAGTATGTAATGAAATCACTGATCGCCAAGACTCTTGCAAACAGCTCGTAATAACGAGAAACTATGGTTTAGAGGCCTCACGAATGGATTTCCACTCAACACCTCCTTCTGCCTGATAATTTTCTGTCATGTATGATTGATGATAGTGCCTAGTCTTCTCTGGGCCAACCCGAGGTTTGAGAGGTATTAAGAGACTGTCCAGGACAGCCGTGGGGCCATTTTAGTATGTAAGGCTTCATTGATTTTGAAAATTTTGTTTGGATTCCAGATGAAAGGGGAGGGGCAGTAATATACTGTGTACAGTACTACCAGTCAGCGCATTGACCAGCACTCCAATTCTTAGCATGCAAGCCAATACACACTCTGTTTTTATTTTCAATCGGCATAAACCTGACTTCTGAGTGTTTCATTTTTTCTGCATGTACTCTGTGGACCTGCTAGTCTATATCGTTCAGGTAGTTTTTTTTTCTAATTATTGTAATTTTTTTAATTTCCCCGTTGTTTGCTTGTTGAAATTAGGGGTTCTAGCGGAATGTGAGTCACTAAGTGGCTGATTGATTCTGCGAGCGACGATGTAGAGCTCTTCAGCTGGATGTGCAGCAGGGGTCGTGCTGTTGAACAGCACAGGAGCTGCAGTCTGGCGTTTGGTTTTATGACAGCGCTGAAAGGGAAATGAGAGCCTTCCAACTACAATTTGATGTGATGATCTTTCAGGAGGGCACAGCAAAATCTGCCCTTCTTTAATATAGGGAGCCCAGAGGCGGCCACCTACTGCTTTAATTCCACTAAGGATGATGGATCAGGACAGTCCCTAATAAGACAGAGCAAACACAGCAGTTAATAAAATAAAGGATGGGTGAACGTCACTCCTTTCATTTAGACTTCTGAGGCAAGCAGTTCAGTCCAGGTCGCTGTCTTTCCGCTAGTCAGAAAAGCTGCAATAGACAGTCGAACAGCTAGACCCATTAAAGAAACCTTCATGGGGGAGTTTTCTGTCACACACAGTCCACCGAGTGAGATGAGTGTAATAATCCACTTGACAGCGTCTTCAAACCAAGCTTCAGCACAGCTGCAGGTACAGTGTTGGGAATGAGGCACCGTAGCTCCTGTGGAGTCCAGCTGCTTCCATCTTTGCCGCAGTGTGTCATTCCACAACAGCAATATGAAAGGATAGATTCTTTGTGGTTTGCAGTCAGGCGTGATGCTCCTCGGACGGGGTTGGATGTGTCCTCCAAAGAGCTGCTGGAGGTTGGAGATGGGCTTCCCATCATGCTGAGACAACACTGGTCCCTGTGCAGACTAGAATGGCTGTCCTGCCTGTAAACTCACTGATCCCTGTTCGAATTGGACTGTCTGTCCTGCCCATAACCTCACCTGTCCCTGTGCCAGTTCGACCTCCTGTCCTGCCCGTAATCTCACTGATCGCTGTATGACTTGGACTGTCGGTCCTGCCTGTTACCAAACCTGTCCTTATATGAATTGGACTGTCTGTTCTGCCTGCAACCAGACCTGTCCCTGAGCTAATTGGAGTGTCTGTCACTTCTGTCCTGCCCATAACCTCACAGATGTTTGGCCACCTCTTCAGCACATATTGTCCTGCATACAGAAAAAAAAAACAATTAAAAAAAGAAAATAAAGAGCTTTTAGGTTAGTATCAGGAAATATATTTTCTGACATTGTTTAAAAGAGATTAAAAAAATGAAACTCGTTGACTCTGGCTGGATGTTTCATGTTGTGCATGTTCATGTCTTTGAAGAAGCGTTTGTAACAAATGCTTCATCTTTGCCATTCAGCTGAAAAATCGCCTCTATGAACAAGTCCTGCGCTTACGATAAGACTGGCACATAACACTACTCAGCCATTGGCACAAAAAAGAGCTATTTACAAAGAAAAAATTCACCACTGTTTTTTGGTTAATTTTTTTTTTTTTTTCCCAACAGCACCACATCTCCAAGCACTTTAATGGGACATTTCTGTGATGCCGATTCTGTTCACTTTTGTGTTGGGTTTGGTACTCAGCAGACGCCAGATTGCCTTCTGAATTCACTCACTTCAGGTGTTCTGTCCAAACCATCAGTGCTGGTTGGTTAGAATCTTTTTATTGATACAGACTGAGTCCCTTCAGACATGTAAAAGTTTTCCATTTATTGATGCTGTCAATCAGCCCTTTATTATTTTATTTATTATGAAGGAGAAGCTTTGCTGTCTTGCCCATTTATGTTCTATTCCATTCTAGCCCTCAGAATACATGCACAGAAATTCTGAAAATGCTAAACAAAATTGTATAATAATACCATTTGACCCTTAAGACTGCAGACATGTAAATTATAGGGAAATAGTTAAAATGCCATAATTTTACTGGGGTACCTAGTAAGCTCAGAAGCACTCCACTTCAGAGACATTTTAATTCATTGGACCAGACTGCCTTATTGTTTTGTAGTCATAAAAAAGTGTCATAAGGTACTGCCTGCTTTTTTAAAGCACTCTTAAGTTGATTGGTGATATTTGATGTCTTTTATATTTGTTTCTTCCTTTATAATGAATAATTAAAAAAAGATTATGTCATGCTGGAGGCGGCACGGTGATGCGGTGGTTAGCACCGTCGCCTCGTACGTTCGGGCCTGGGGCTCGATTCCTGCCTTGGGTGTGTGTGGAGTGACGTTCTCCCTGTGCTTGGTGGGTTTTCTCTGGTTTCCTTCCACATTCCCCTGATATGTGGGTTAGGTTGCGTGGTGTTTCTGTAGGTGCCCTGTGGTGGGTTAGCACCCTGTTCTGTACTCTGTGTCTCCTGGGATGGGCTCCAGGCGTCCCACAACCTTGAATTGAACAAGCAGTTTAGTGGATAGATTGATCATGCTGGATTTTTTCACATGTAAAGAACAGTTGCTCCTGTGAGCCCTATGTGTAGTGTGGGATGTCTCATACCTTGATGCACTTGTCTTGTTTGTTTGATATAAATCTCCTGCTGTCGCCTTGATCATGTCCTCATACGGGCATACGCTGCTCACTTTAGTGTAGGTCTGATTTGGGTGTGTAATATTAATTTGTTTTGAATATGTCGGTCTGTTTGTTGCGGTCTTGCTTGCAAAATACATGCGACTTAGTGTAACAGCAAGCAGCCAAAGACCATGTGTGGCATCCCTGCAATGCTATGCCTCAATCAGTAATAAGATCATTAACAGCCAGTAAAGACCACCTGCAGGTAGGGAACTGGCATTTAAAGACTGACCCGGTAACTTCTCTTTTTTGTGGTGTTTTTGTGCTCCTTTTGTGCTGATTTCCAGTTCCCGGCCTGACAACCTTTTCTGGTCTCCTACTTGAACTCGTCCTTCATCCTCTTGTCTTATCCCTGGGTGGTTTCTGTCCCCGTTTGATTTTACGGATTTATGGATCTCGTCCCTGTATTCACACATTTTGATCCCCGGATCGTACTTCTGGCTTTATCTGTGGACATTCTCAGTCTGCTTCCTTGATTCTGTTGCTACATTTGCAGCATTTACACTAAAATATATATAAGTATTTATTATCCAGTTCAAGACACTACAGTGGAGTAACTAGTGTCAAAACAGAACCATGGCGCTTAGACCTTTACCTACAGGCCATTTGAGAATTTTGGCACAAACTCGTACGAATGAGAGAGTCTTACCTGAAACACTGTAGTAGCCCCCCCACACAGAGCAACTGCACATTCTCAATGCTGACGTAACAGCTTTTTCAATTCTGTGGACATGTAACCCATAGAAAATAATTTCCTTGCCTGCATTTTTATGATCACAGTGTTCCACAAACACACAGTGAGAGATTTTGTATGTCGCGGTGCCTGTTGTCTAGTCGGCAGAGCTGGCGCTTGCAGCCAGTGCAGTGCAGTGTCACAAACAAACGACACTGCAATTATACACTTATTGGTGATTTTTGTCTCAGGTCAAGGGTCCATGAGGGCTTCACAAATTTGTAGCAGTTTGAAAACCTATGTGATTATTGAGTAGAAATGTTTGGAACAATTTATAAATACGATGCAGTCATATAAGACCTGCCACGTTATGGTGTTTTTTTTAATCGATTTGCATTGGCGCTGCAGAGCTGAAAACAAATCAAAGCCCTAAAAATTTCTGGATAGATGAGCACAGAGAACTGCAAGAGATGGATGGAGAAATCGAAAGAGAGAGGGGGACACGCTCAGATCTCAGATGAGCCTAATTGGTCATAAGGGAGCTGAAATAATGCCCAGCTGACACTTAAGTTTGAAATCCAGGAGCAGTCAAACAGGTTTTTCAAATTTAATGCGAGGAGCTGGATCCGTGGGAAATAGACAAGTATCGTGCCAGCAGAAGGAGGACTGAGCCCTATGTAGAAGAGGAACCAGACTGTGCTAAGCCAATGCTCTGAAGTAATGTTGTGCAAGGGGATTGTATACACAAAGAGCAAAGTGCCTGAGCAGCCTAATGTAGCCAATGAGGCGTGTTGTACCTCAGGTGGGCCTGGAAGCCTCCCCAGAGCAGCTGCTGAACGTCAGAGCATAGCGCCGTCACCTCCCACGGCACCGAGGCAGCCCCCTTCTCTGTGATCTCTGGGGGGGGTGCCTGTGGCCCCGTGGCAGTCTGGCCATGTTCTCAAGCACACATATGGACTGACCTCAGGTGGTCCTTTGGCAGGCATTAAATAAAATACATCTCTGAGAAATTAGAGACAACAGTCAAGCATGAGGAAACGATAGTAAATAGTGCCAATGGTTATGTTGAATTGAATCCAGAAACTGTAGCAAGTCAGGGTTCACTTCTGGGCGCATTAGACTGAAACCTCATCAGCCTTCCTTGCCCTCACCCATTAATAAATACCAACCCGTTGGATATCAGAGAGCCTTTACTTGCACATTCACTATGTCAGCGGTGACATGTCTTTATGAGTTTCAAGGAGGAAGCACTGTTTTTGCTAGAGGCAGCCATGAATTGGTTTGGACTTCATTTAGTCCCAGCCTATTGCAGGTGGATTGCCCCAGCATGTCAGGGCCTCAGTCAGTAGCTCGGTTTGTCTACCTTATTGTTACGCCTCTCATAGCAAAGAAATTGTGGCTTCTCTCACAAGGGATGTGCAGTCTAAAGCCTCTGTTCAAGTATGACACTGAAACACATTAATAGGATGCTTAATCTTGTCATTTAATAAAACATAACCACGGACCCACAATAGCGCTGATAATAAAACAGAAAATTCTGTAACTCAAATCAACCATTAAAAATAAATGTTTTTCAGTACAAGCAATTATTGTTTGCAAGACTGGAATAAAAATTCTCTGTTTGACAAGCACTGCGGAACAGAACAGTCAACCAGAATGAACTGCGTTTTAGCTGGAAGCCACACGTAAGCAAGGTGTTCATTGTTTTTAGCAGAATTGCCTGTGGTGTCCTTTTAAAGGTCACTGTTAGTCAGCCGGCGCATCACTCAATCCCAGTTACATCATGCTGACAGGTGAGACCATTACACATCCTGTGATGTGTCAAATGTCCAGACCGTCGGAATGGGTAACATTAAAAATGCATCCCTGCAATATTTTGGAGGAGTCGATATGTTCCTATTGACACCACATTGCCATTGCAGTTTGGCGTGTAGTTGTAAGTTTTGTGTACGGATTTTATACGATGAAGAGTTGCAAGTAACAGCTGGAATTACAAGTCACCTTTGATAAAGGCCTCCAACTGACATAAATAAATAAATAAAAATAATCTCCCATAATTATCTTCCCTCAGAGAAAAAACTGTATATTTCACTGTGCTCAGGCCTAAGCGTCTGCATAGAGATGTAATTCCATAGCATTACCGTACTGATAGTACAGAGCGTCAGTAATGAGAAGAAACAGGCAATAAAGGAAGGCACACACACCCTGTCTGTTTCTTCACATACCCGAAGTAAACACTCCTATCTTCCTTACCTCTCTCGTCTGTTTCACTGGAGGGATGTTACAGGCTCTTCATCTGCTGGGTCTATTGCAGGGGTCTTTCAGAGGAGGCTGCCATTCAGATATGCAGTTCCATGAGCCGTCGGACAGCGGCTCATCTGTCAGCAGCTTCAAAGCCTATTTCAGAAGAGCTTTAGGTAGAACCAAGATGAGAGGGATGCTCCATGTCTCCTATAGAACTCGAGCCACTTTCATTTAGATAGTGAGATGTCATTTCACTTGGATAAGAAGCACGTATAACCTTCTCTTTGAATGACTGATTCTACGTGCCGAACTGTCCTGTACTCTTGTTTTTTTTTTTTTTTCCAAAAGCTGGGATAAGGGAATGTGAGTGTATTGATTTCCCCCACTCAAGTAATTGTCCTTAATGATAGGCATCTGTGTGTATTATCTGGCTTGCATCATCCCTCACTTTAATCAGACTGATTAATCAGGTTAGAGACATTAATGAGTTGGCCGTTAGTATTCAGAAAGCTTCTAATCCCACAGGTTTTTGAGACTGAGAACACATCCTGATAACGATCTATTGAAACGCCTTCAAGAGGGGCCTGTTTCCAAGTCGACTATGGCCTCTAGGGGGATTTCTCACATCACACACCCGACTCTGAGCTTAGGTCTTTATAGAACCACCTATTGCCCTGGCTTTGTGAGGCTTGGAAAATGTGTTGCAGTAATAGGAATCTCAGTGTCCATCACTACCTTTAGGCTGTTGTCACAAACATGTTTATAGAGGGTTGAATGTGGCCTGTGGGTCCCAAGTAAGATGGATCTGAGTTTTATGGGTTTGTCTGTGTGTGTGTGTGTGCCGAAAGAAGGGAAAGATAAGGAGAGCCAACATCATTCAATGAAACTAAAATTAGGTCGATTCCACAATGTTATAAATCAAAGGATATTGTAGAACCCTTGACTGAACGAAATGACAAAAGAAACCCAGGTGAAGGTATTGAGGAATTCAGGCTGAGGAACAATGTGATCTTGTGCTTTTATCGGGACCATATTATACCATTGTTAGACTTGTAATATGTCACTTGAATTTAAATAACGAACTATTTGACTCCAAATACAAAAGTGCAAGTAACGGTGATATGTAAAAATGAAAAAGTCATATTCACTGTTCTGTATGTTCAGTAATAGAAAACTGTGAGGTGAATACACACAACATCAAGTAGGTGGAGCAGAACTGCTGATGAAGAAATATCAGAAAATTTTCATTTTAAGCAGCATTTTAAGGTTTGCTCCTGCATATGAAATGACAAAACACAATACACAAATACTGAACTGAATGTGTTTTGCATTGCATTGTTTTACCATATGCACTGGATGGCTCTAACCATACTATGTGAACTAACCGCTAACACATGAACAAATGCAAAATGCAGCGTTTACATATTGAAGGTTAGCCATGATTTTTTTCATCTTAGCAACATGGAACTGTTGAAAGAGATTACAGTGACTTTGTGAAGTTTAAATAAAGTGGGCGATTCAGTCTAGTACAAGGTGTTGATCTCATTTTGTTAAGAATAACTTGCATGCAAATAATAATGCATGCAATGTGTGGGTATAAAATATATTTCTACCATAAATTAATTATGGAAGAACTATGGGTTGGTATTTTGGTTTAATTAATAAATATTAAATTTAATGAGCAGGGTGGAGTTTTGTTATAAAATAGCCTCAGGTCATCAATAATGAAAAAGAGATTATACTAGAGGCTGTAGTAGAAGGACTACTGTATGAGAACTTTGTTTGTGAGTCCTCATTGTTTGTATATCTTGCCCCTGGTTCTCCCATTTCCCTTGTGTTAATTACCTTGTTAATTCCATCAGTAACTCCCACTTGTGTCTAGTTACTTTGGCCCTCCTATATATACCTCCCTTCTGTGTTAATCCTTTGCCAGTTGTTGAGTTCTTTGTATTTCCCTTGGCTCTGTTATAGTGTTTGTTAACATTGTTTTTTAGTTTTATGTCCCTGTACCCAGTGTTTTGGAATTAGCCCATTTGCACATTAGACTCAAACCTTGCCTCCGTTCTCCAGAACATACATTGACCTGCAGATAAATGAACAGTTGGCCGGCGGTGTCACTGATTTGCCATTTTACATTCCTTCATGTCCTAAGTAGTAGTCAGATAAAGAGAAAACTGGCCAAAAGATTACCAGTATTCAGTCTCTACTCTTGTGTGTGTATGCTATGCTTATAGAAAGATGAGCATTTAGAGGCCATCTTCTCTGTTGTGATCTGGCATTACAAGTAGACCAGGCTCATTGTCAGAGGTCATCATTAAACCCAATGCATTATGACAGTGCTCACTACATAATAAGAGCTACTGAGCTGTAATATAAATGTCAACATCTGTTATGCAATCTGGAACAATACCAAAAGCTAACAGCATAAAACAGAGTGATAAGACATTAAAATTGAGATAATAACAAACAAGCTACACATATAGTGCAGGAATTTGTCATATGACTTTCTGATTGCATTTTGTTTATCACTTAATATACATCCAGTGGCAGTGCTGGCTTTATGTCTGGGGTAAATCTGCATTAAGCATATTATGACATGCCCTCAGGATACTTCGTGCCTGGGTATTTTATGACAGTCTTAACCTCTTTCGTTTGTAAGGCTTCTGAAAGATGTAGAAGGCTATGCAAGTTAGAACCTTCTAGATTAGATTGTAGATTACCAACAATTAGTGACTACCATGTCTGATCGCTGTTGAAGTTTATGACGTTAAAAACAATTGATATGATATCACAGATGCAATTACAGTCAATAACTGGGGTGATGTTAGCTGTATATACAGCGGTGTTTTGGCTTGGCTGGCTGGTACCATAAATCCATTCCTTGCTGTGCAGACATCGTAGCTCCTCTGAACCACTTGAAGAAGCGGTTGTCACGTTGTGATGTCAAGAAATGGATGTATATTCAGGTGTATACTTGAGAGTGTGGAGAAAGGTGTCGATCTGATGTGAGGCTAAAACGCAGGCTGTGTTCCTCAGGGGTGTACAGCAGCAATAAAAAAAGGAAAAAAAATAAACGTTTAAATATACAAGGCATCTGTCTACAGGAGAGCAAATTGATTAGGGTCCCTGTAATTATATCTGAACTTAGTTATCAGTGCCATGATTACAGCCTTAATTTGTACAGACACCCTTGAAGAGGTCAAGGGGACAGCACCAGAGCTGGCATTTATCCAGTAAAGCATGTTGTAATTAGATCTGCAAAGTTAGTGGGGCTTCATAAACTAAAAATCATACAGATCTTCTTATCAGATTGAGGTGTATGAGAACACAGATTACTTGAGACCCTTCTGACTTGTGAATTATGCATGGCATGGCTTTGACGGAACCAATAATCTTGGACTTTTCTGTCAAGTGTATGGTCTGCTCGCTGGGTTGAGTTTATCTGGACTTGCTTTCATTTCCGTTTACTCTTCTACAGTAACATCAGCGGTGGACAGCAGTTACTGTCACATTTGGGGTGGATGCTTATGGAGGTGGAACCTCTTGAAGGTTTCTTGTATGAAAACACCGGCCCTCACATCTGCACGTGTTCTGTATCCAGATACCGCAGATCAGCTACGCTTCCACCGCCCCAGAGCTGAGCGACGACCGACGCTACGACTTCTTCTCCCGCGTGGTTCCTCCTGATTCGTACCAGGCCCAGGCCATGGTGGACATTGTGAAAGCTACGGGCTGGAGCTACGTGTCCACGGTGGCCTCAGAGGGCAACTACGGTGAGAAAGGTGTGGAGGCCTTCATGCAGTTATCACGTGAAGCAGGTGAGTGAAAGAACGTCTGTTGAAAATATCTCTTTGAATCCCAGGATAATTGTAGGGGAGAGGACGTACAGTTGAAATGTAAAGAAAACCTATTTACTTATTACACTCTTCTGTAAATGTAATAAAGTCTACTGCATTAGGATACTGAGTACCTAAGTAAAACCAACGAAACTGACTTTCTGGAAAAGTACTGGCAAAAGGGCTATATATATATATATATATATATATATATTTTTTTTTTTTTTTTTTATAATATATTATTATTTTTTTATACACCAGTATAGTTTTTTAATATGTTAAACACTAGATTTTTTTCTTCACATTTTAATACAAGTTTAAAATAGATTTCTGCATTTAAAATATTTGCTATGTTTGAAGCTAGCAATTGCTTTGAAATGTCGATGTAATAAAATACGACATAACCAGGGTGGTACAGGATGCAAGTCAGTCTGGTATGAGTTCAGTTTCCCAAGACAGAGACTGGGCCTGCGAGACGTGTGCACAAACATACAGCAATGAGACAGACAGAGGGACGGACGCCCCTGAAGTGTCTCAGAGAGCAGCCGAGAGCAGAGCAGAGATCTGTGCTGCTCTTAAATTTTCTCATATAACATGCGAGCTGGAGTCTCTCAAATCTCTGCGGCAAAAAGGTCGAATTTCCACAATGGTGTACTATTTTATATCAGTGGAAAGCTCTCTGATCTATGAAAGGAAAAATCTTGGCAGAGGGTAAATTTCTTCTGAGCATTCGAATATGTGATCTGTCCATTTAACTTTTTCTTTTCTTTGGTATGAAGTAACTTAGATGGTGACTTTAGACAACTTCCCACTTTTGGTCTCACCTTGCGTCATTTTAGAACTTCAGTAGAAAGCACTGTGTGTTCTGCGCTGTGGCCCACGTTTCTTATACTGTGACGTTAGGCGCCTTCCAACCACTACTGCTGACACATTAAACAAGATGGCAGAAATGAGCAGAGGGCTTAGAAGGTTGCTAGAGCCACGACCCTACGATGCATTTTCTAGTCCTGCACAATTAGCCAATCAGGACTCCACAAAAGGGGCAAGGAGTGTGGCCACCAACTTGCATGAGTGACATCTGTGGCTTATTGATTATGCTGTGTTAATTCCGTCTAAGGCCCCAGCAGAGCTAAGATCACCTCAACCACCCTCATGTCACTGCAGTCTGGCTCTTCACCCAGTCATGCTCCTCTGAGGCCATTGTGACGCACTTGCGCCTGGCTGCCTGTCTGCAAAGGCGACGCGTAGTGTTTGTCACATGATCACGTCCCTCCAATGAGACGCTGCGTGCAGCTGCCTGCGTCTTGTGTTGCTTTCGGCTCCTGCCGTACAGTTTCAGCAGCGTGTGAGTCACCGTCAACGAGACTATCGTTTATCAAATATCCGAGCTTCTTTGAGACGTGCGTTACTTATTTAGGAATATATTAACATGGTGAGAGAGAAACAAAAGGAGAAAACAAATATGAAAGCACGCCGGTACGGTGAAGGAGGACACAGCTGCGATCAGCAGTGTCATTGTCGGAAATTAAAGCTTAAGAGAAACAGCAGCCAAAACGCCCCGTCCACTGTGTATTGCATCATCAATCAATCAAAATGTGCCTCTGACTGGACTATTAAAACATTCTGGATCACACTATCCATCAACAATGACACCCCCTCTTCCCTTTGTAATCCCTGTGTCTCATCTATTTCCTGCAAGAGCTCAAGGTTTCTTTCACGGTGGTACTGGATTTGATGACCGCAGATCATGAACGGTCATCATTTTCGCTCTTACCAGACTGACAAAGTAGAACGACGGCAGGGCTACGGTGTCAAATATAACAGCTCAATGTTTGTATCAGCGTATGTGTGTGTTTATATGACATACAAACTCACATTTGTCATATGTCTTATTCTTTACTGCTCCAGAACCAATGTGGAGGAAGAATTATTCCACTGATTTGAGACACCTGTTCCACTTGTTCTGAATGCTAAGGGTTCAAACGTTTCAAAATGAGACAGTAGAAGGTAGCAACACTTCAAAAAGCTGTGCAAAATTTTAAATATCTTTCATGTGATTTTAATTCAACATTCGTTCTCTACTCTCATGTACCACTCAAACAATCAGAGGGCTGTCTCTTTAATCTGCAATCTCCTGTTAGTCAAATTGATTAAGTGTGGGTGGATTTGCTTACAGCTTCCAGATTTTACCCCCAAAGGGCATCTTCCATTAGGCACCATAATTTCTGCTTTGTTTGCGAGAATGTGTATAGCGCTACCTGCTCAGACACTACGGAACATGGACAATGAACGAACGATCAGACTCTGGATTTTCGTTTGCCATTTGTTATTAGTGCAACTTTGTTGAGTACTGCTATGTTAGGTTCAAAAGCTACACTTTTTGCTGAACCTCTTGGTCTGATTCTCTTGCATCCTAAGGATGGAGAGTTTAGTTACCACACATTGATTCTCCTCTGTTTTCCAATCCCTGCTTAGCTTTCAGAAGATCTGAAAACAGCAAAAGGTTGCATAAGAGGCAAAAAGTGCACTTACAGGAAACGTCAAAAATCATATACACAGTGGCTGTTATTCATACCTGTTGCACTGCAGTTCACACCTGTGTTGTAAAATAGCTATTGTTAACATCTACACTTTTTTCTGGCAAATGGGCGTGTTGTAGGAAGCATTAACTTTGGTCATTTCCAGGAGTGGGAAAACCAAGAATCGAGGATGATAGGCCGCTGCTGGAACGAAAACAAGTCGGAACGTTCGGCAGAACATTTCTCAAAACCACGACAAGAACAAACCTATTCTCTGGCTCCTGTGTACGAATGATACACTCCATTTCAGTTCATCACAGTCTCCTGTCATTGAACATAAAACTTATGTCAATGGCAAGTAACAGTTTCTTTTTTGTAGTTCTGTGCAGGTCAGTGGGTTAACGTCACCATGGGGTACTGCAGTGCTTGTGGTCATTGACAAGACTAAGTAATTTACTGAAATCAAATAATCAGTAAGTTTAAAATATTTAAGGTAATCATAATTTTCCATTCTGAAAATATACATCGATAAATGGAAATCTGTTGCTAATGACGTTTATTGTACATGAAGTGCTTTACAATGCTAAAAGCAAGAGATGGAGAGATTGCTTGTGTTCATGTAATTCTAGATACACTTTACATGTCATTTGTGGAAGGACTTCCATTCCGTTATAAGCAACATTGTTTTCCATGACAGAGACATGCTATAAAACATGCCCACAGTTAGTATTTTGCCGTTACCACTCAGCGAAAACCATCCCTTTTGGCAGAGAAGCTCTCCAGTGAAGTCCGGTAACTGAGAGTTTAAACGGCGGTTTTTTATGCCGCCTGTGAGTGTGGCTTCCTCGTTTTACTGCTTTATAATCCCCTTAGCCTGGGTGTGGGGTGTAAGAAAGGAAGGCTCACGTTACACAGCAGACAGGAGAGTTGCTAAGCTCTTTTTCTCCAGGTGATCAATGGTACCGACCCCTTACCTGTGCCCTGGAGGAGCAAGATCTGTCAGAACACACTCATTTCCAAGGAAGTTCCGAAACCTATTCGCTCAGGCTAAATGGAAGCTGTAATTCCTGGTCCTTAAATACTCTTCAGAGCTTCAGGACCTTAGATGAATAATTGAGGCAGTTAGTGACTCTGAGACTTATCAGATGACTGCTGGGAACAGATAAAAATGAGGCATTAATCAAAGCTTTCCAGTATTGTTTAGCCTGGTGCCCTTCACTACACAGTTGACACAGGGTGCTCTGCAGATTGCAGTGCAAAGGTAGTGGCAGGAAAGCAAATGGTGCCATGGCTGAACAGGTTTTAGATAAATTAACTTGTTGTTCTGCATGGAGCATAAATAAATGACGTAGATGAGTGTAGTTGAAAGGTGGGCGAGTGTGTGTAGATGATGTAGGTAGAGCATAGATGAGTGTAGAAGATACAGGTGAATGTAGATGATCTATGTGAGTGTAGGTGATTTACGTCAGTGTCAATGGAGGACAGTGTAAGTGATGTAGGTGAGTGTAGATGAGTGTAGACGAAGTAAGTGATGTAGATGAGTGGAGGTTATGTAGATGATGTAGATGAGTGTAGATGAAGTAAGTGATGTAGATGAGTGGAGGTTATGTAGATGATGTAGGTGAATGTAGAAGTAAGCGATGTAGGTGTGTGGAGGTTATGTAGATGATGTAGGTGAGTGTAGATGAAGTAAGTGATGTAGGTGTGTGGAGGTTATATAGATGATGTAGGTGAGTGTAGATGAAGTAAGTGATGTAGGTGTGTGGAGGTTATGTAGATGATGTAGATGAGTGTAGATGAAGTAAGTGATGTAGGTGTGTGGAGGTTATGTAGATGATGTAGGTGAGTGTAGATAAAGTAAGTGATGTAGGTGTGTGGAGGTTATGTAGATGATGTAGATGAGTGCATTTACCAGCTCTTCGTCCTTTGTGAGTGAATCAAGAGTGAGAATAAAGACAGTATTAAAATTTGTAATTGCTTTTAACAATTATATGAAATTATTGTATTGCATTCACTAACAGATTAAATTATAACAGTTATGTTGTTTGTGTGTGCCCTGTGGTGGGATGGTGCTTCACCTGGGGTGTCCCCTGCCCTGTGCCCTGTGCTTCCTAGGATGGGCACCAGGCTTCCCGTGATCCTGAACTGGATAAGCGGTATAGAGAATGGATGGACAGATGGATGTTGTTTCCATGATGGAATTTATTAACGAGAAAAAAGTTGTTACATTTGGCGATCCTTCAGTTCCATCTCTATGCAGCAGTTCAGCATATTTTTTTCCGTATAGTGAGAATGAGCTGTAGTCAGACTTATCACTGACCTGTCAACTGTATGTGCATAGTTTGAGAAGTCACAAAAGGCAACCCTTTTGACTGTAGGATTTTTCTGCCGCATATTATTTACTTTTTCCTTTTCAGGGAAATTATGCACAAATGCACTTGAAAAGATTTATATAACAGCTGGCACTTGAAGCTGAAATGGATTGTGTAGAATAATGGTGACAACAACTGGGCTTAATACTGAACCAACACATTGAGTGGAATAATCTCATGTGTTTCGCCAGCACTGACTGGGCGGAAAGCCGCCTCGGCAACCGATAACACTGCACTGTTGCCTAGCAACTGTTTCTCAATGCTGAGACCCTACCGTTTACCCACAGTACATCACACAGAGTATGACAACATGCTTATTTACATTTTCTCTAAAAGTCCCGCGTTTCACTTCAGGAACCTTTTTGTTGTTGTTTATTTCCTCCTCAGTGGTCTGGAGGTCACAGTTTTTCCGTAGTTTTATATTCGGCCAACTCAGCATATGAAGCAAGAGTCTGAGCAACAAAAGCAATTATAGTACAGTTGCAGCACTGTCTGAGCATCAGGAGAAATTGTGCTACGGCTTCAGCTGCATATGCAGGTATCAAAAACAATTATAGCTCAGCTTCATCTGCATCTGAGCATCAGAAACAATTATAGCGTAACTACAGCCGCGTCTGCGCATGAAAAATAGTTCTACTACTGCTTCAGCCACATTTGAGTATCTAAAACAAATATAGCACAGCTTCATCCTTGTCTGAAACGATTATAGCACACGTTCACCTGCCACTTTATGTAGATTGACACCAACTATGACACAGCTGTGACAGAAAATGGTTCTAATTTTTCAACAAGCCTTGTTAAATCAGCTATAGTAACTTTGAAGTTAACATAGAGTAAGTTGAGTGATGTTAATTCTGTCAAAAACTTTTTTGACATATGTAAGATATTATTTGGCCACAAGACTCTGTCTTCCTCAATTTCTAACTGGTTTTACGTGTGGTTCATAAGGTCTGAAAGCTACATGACAAATGGCCGACCCTCGCCTGTACACTTTTTAACTCTATGGAGCCTAACATCCGCAGTGCAGCTCAGCATTTTGTCCTCCGCATGTTCCCTCCATCGGGAGAGCTTTGAGCCTGGTTCAGTTGTCAGTCTGGGCACCATGGCAACAGCCAATGCGTACTAAAAATGATAATAATGAATCAGCTGCAACAGAGCTTGTACTGGATCTATGTCATAAGATGTCCACATAGACTTAGCATTCAGCTTATGTATCTCATTAGATATCAACTTGCACATTCATAGGCAGGCAAACAGTGCTCAGCAAAAATGCTGACATTCTGTGTCAGGAAGTGTTTTACATTAACCTTGACACATTAACCTTAAGCACATTTTTAATTACTCACCAGGTTAGCATCTTCTTGTTCCCACATAGACTTTTCACAATCAGAATTTCTGTGTAAGAAATATCTAACTCATTTATTAGTGTTTACTAATTGGTATTGCACGGACAAACATGTGGCTTTAGTAATGGTGATACAGTTAAGTAATTAAGGATATTATTACTTTAGCATGATTTGTATTGTTTGCACTGAAAGTGCAGCTATGTGGTATGTAAGCTGGGTGACAGCACCTGTGAAATGTACATAGAAGTTTAAACATGTTCATCATCCCAGTATATTCTGACCATTCCCTCTGCCTCCTCCCTTTACACTTTCCACTTTAAGCGAAGGCAGTTTCTTTGATGAGTCACCTAGACCCATGTGATCTGCAGTCAAATGTCTGTTTAGCCTTTTGTCTGCACAGCTCCATGTGCTGTCAACAAGGAGAGTGAAAACCAGTCTGATTAATTAAATCTTACCAGTAGAAGAACCATGTTAGGCTACTTACACAGATTGGCGTGGCAGCCCTTCACTTGCTGTGTGATCCAGATGCCATGCTACTATAAAAACAGAGGAAGATTTGTCAGTTATGTGTTAAGAATACATGTCAGGAAACCCAGGGAAGGCCAGGATGCCAGTGAGTGTCTTAACAGCGGTAGGAGTCATAACGAATCAATCTGAAGTCCAATAAGGAGAGAAAACCATACTGTGTTTTACATAATCCCCACAAAATTAATAGACTGCTCTGACCCACACCAAAGGTACATCATGACAAATGATGACATTTTCCTTTATATCGTTATGCGCTCGAGCTAACCATGTACTTATTTGGCTGGGAAAATTACACACGATACTGCAGAGTCAACAATCTAGGTCAGGCTTCGGGAATACGCTGAACAAATTCTTGATTGAAAATCCCGAGCTAAGAGAGGGCCGGGGGAAGTGAAATTGAAAGCAGAAAATGGGAAAGGCAGGCTTAACGCAGGCTGTCCTTTGAGAGCCCTTCTCCTGGGTGAGAAAAGCATTGCATTTCTCGCTCTCCCTGACCCAGGGGGCCTCAAGGTTCTGGGTCTCGATGTCTCCAGCAGGGCACAGGGGGGCAGGTTATGTTCCTCTGGCTCCCTGTGGGGTTCTGAGGCATCCAGCAGGCCTTTAATAATTCAGCTGCACTTGCTTAACATAGCTCCTGCTTGCTGAAGTGCCTTGTCTCTGCAACGTGTCATCATCCCCGCCCCCCCAGTGATCCTCACACGTCACGCCTGGTACAGAGTGGGTTTTCCCGTTGTCACATGTCACTTGTTTAACCCCCATCCCAACCCACACAGACAGCTCAAGACCAAGAGCTCCTTTTTAAAGCAAGACAATGGGTATATCTGTATCCAACTCTATCTTTGGTTATATCTACATTTATTACTAGATATTTGTGTTTATTGATTTCCTAGTAATGTGAATCACCTTCACTTACATGGCAATAAATGTTTTCTGATTCTGATTCTGAATCAGTGGGATACGAAAGAGAGGTAACCCCCCCTCACACTGGCTCGTTTTTGAGTTATCGGCAGCCTTATCTTTGGTTTAGCCTTCTGTTTTTTTGCAGACAAGTTATTAGCAGCAGCAGTGGTTTACTTATTTTTGGTGAAGGAAGATATCGCTTGAATTCTTATGTATATAAATAAAACATAACATCAGTTTTACATGTAATGAATAAAGGGATGAATCACGGGTCTTTTTTAATCTCGTGTTGGCTCTGCATATTCACATGCAACGAGAAATTAAGCAAACTTGGGCATGACTGCATTACTTAAAATTCAGAAAAAAACGCGTCTGTGATTTACTGACTTGCAAACGAAGTGAATGGACTTTTGAGAAGTGCCAAGTTTGGGGTCCGTATTAGTGAGAGCAGCCGTAGCACCGAGCGCACCGGGATCCGCTTCAGCGGACGCTGCTCTGTGGGAAGCCGCGTTGCGTGACGACCCGCATTAGCGAGCTCGCCGCTGCTGCACAGCCCAGCTCCGTATTTTCGGGGGGAGCGTTTAACGCTGAAGGATTCACTCAAGGTACTAACCCGAACCGCGCTGTGCGTCAAACTATGGTTCACCGTGCTTAAAAGATCGTTTGACTTAAAAAAAAAATGAAATTAACTGAATTCATATTGGCGGCACGGTGGTGTTGTGGTTAGCACTGTTGCTGCGCACCTTCAGGCTTGGGGTTCAATTCCCACCTTGGGTCTGTGTGCGTGGAGTTTGCATGTTCTCCCTGTGCTTGGTGGGTTTTC
>JABJVR010000890.1:3643-20213 GCA_025773905.1 Chitala chitala
GCGGGTTGCCCTGTAAAGACAAACCCCACAATAGCACTGGCGGGTTGCCCTGTCAAGACAAACCCCACAATAGCACTAGCAGGTTGCCCTGTCAAGACAAACCCCACAATAGCACTGGCGGGTTGCCCTGTCTAGACAATCCCCACAATAGCACTGGCGAGTTGCCCTGTCTAGACAATCCCCACAATAGCACTGGCGGGTTGCCCTGTCTAGACAATCCCCACAATAGCACTGGCGAGTTGCCCTGTCAAGACAATCCCCACAATAGCACTGGCGGGTTGCCCTGTAAAGACAATCCCCATTATGCTGAACATATGTATGGTTTTGTAGCTGCTAATTTTATTTGATTGATGGTTTGAATTATTATTGCACTCATTGAGGATTGGCTATAACTTTCTTAATTTGTGTTAAAACATTTAACCCTAGATGTACACCTCCTTTCACTGTGGTAGAAGTCCAACATACAACATGTCCACTTGAACTTCTCCAGGTCCAGGAAAACTGTGTCTTTGGTGTTTTTGTCTGTCTTAATTTTTACAAATTTTTACAAAAACATTAAAATAAGTCATATGGCCTCCTGTAAATGTATCTTTAACCCTCACCCTCCCTGCTCCCAGAATTCCTTACCTTAGTAAGACACCATGTGTAAATAAGCCCGCGGGTCATTTCCTGAGCTGGGACTGCCACCCCGTCCTGTCACGTGTGCGGGGCGCAGAGACAAAGGTGTGGACGTGTGTGCTGTCTCGGAGCAGACAGCCCTGCTAGGTGTCATGGCTGTGAGTCGGAGTGAACAGCACCGTGCTTGCACACGACATCTCCTCATTAGATCGCTGCTTTCTCCATTTCATGGGAGTGGAATCAAAGGTCTTCTTCGCTATTTAGCGACAAAGGGTCTATTGTCTGTTCCACAAACACACGGATAAATGCAGCCATACATGTAACGCTGCAGTTTCTGCGTTGATGGACCGATTCTACAACGTGCTGGTCACTCTGACGCTAATGCGAAGGCAGCCTTTCACAAACTAAAGCTGCACTGAAAGTGCGCCTCATTCTAACTTGCCATTAAATTCAAATGGGAATTGGTGGTTAATGATGAGTGATGGACGAGTGATGGACGATATGGGAGGAATGGAGTCAGTGTGGTCTGGGAGAAGCGGTCGCGCTGTTAGCCGTGGGTTAGCGACAGCTGTGCTCATGCTGCTGGCTGGGGGCTGTGGGGGTGGGCTCTAATCTGGGGTGAACCAGGGTGCACAGTGGCTGGGCTTGCCATTGTCTCTGTCAGTGCCCATGGGGGGGGTCTGTCAGCACCCCTCCCCTTACCTGACATAAGGTGGGGCATGTCTACATCGACCCACGCTCTGTGCAAACACTGCACATGCAAACAGGCTTCCAGGCCGAACCCTAACATGGCCATTGTGAGCTCCAGAGCTCTGTTCACAGGTGTCAGTACGGGATTAAAGCCACGCCACTGCAGTGCCATCTAACCTTATGCATCCATGGCAACAAGCAAAGAAGCAAGCACGCCTGTCTGCTTCAGTCTGGACCACCACGATATGCTACCTGCAGAAAAAAATCAGCCAAAAGACACAGAAAAGCAGGATGACGTGTGACGTCTACAGGCTGATTACATGACAGAGACATGTATTTCTATGCCCTCATAAGTACAGTCAGGTTGGTCGGCTTCATTGTATCTAAACATGAACCTTGACTTGACTTGACTATCAGAGGCGAGCAGAGCACCAGAACCCATCCCAAAGGGGTGTGCTGTTGTTCCTTTGGGGAAAAGTTCAGCTTGAATTGTGTTAATATGCATGTGGTTGGGCACGTGATTTATGTAATGTTATGTGTCTCTCTTATTTTAGGAAACGAGATATAATCATTGATAAACTGAACCACACACTGAAACAGCAACAGGTGTGAGGATGTCCCCTGATCTCTCCACAGAACTGAAGCTTCAGCTTCCTCAACGTTTACAGCTGCTCACAAGCATGGTGCGGCCGCTGGCATTTAAAAATGAACAACCGCACTTTCTGCATCTTTTCAGCAGCTGCTAAACTACAGATGGGCAGCTGTGGATGACATTCCGGCTGATCTGCTGAGCAGAATGTAATTATGAATGGGGGGAGGGGTGGTGGAAAACCGACGAAAAGGAGATGCTTTTGTCAAACAAATTCACCTTTGTTCCCTCCGCACAGCACGGGTGCTACTGACTGTAGAGCCCTAATTGGTTTTAAATCATGGAGGATGTGAGAGAAAACGAGTCGGCCACACATGTGCCGATGCAGAGAAACGAGTGTAGGCACACACACGCCAACGCAGCAGAGCGAGAGCCGGCACACACGCACCCTCTCTGCCGTGTGCCCAATCTACCTGACCCACATGGCCTCTTCAACCTCACTTCTCCATTCTGCTCCCTGACCTGCCCAGGTCCACTTCAGCAGCCCTGTAGTCTCCCACTAGCAAAAAGAGTTGGGGCTTATAGCACCAGCAGAGCAAAGTTTAAGGATCTTACTGAATCATAAAAAACTCTGCTCTCTGTATCTTTTCTTAGATAAAGGTTGCCTTATACTATCTGTCTGTCTCTGTCTCTCTCTCACTCACACACACACAAAGGCACTGAGTCGTTCAGCCTTTTCTTCCATGTCGTACTAAAGATTTTGTGGTTCTCCTCTGTCATCAATGCATTAATGCCTTCTGACTTTATTTTTGTATTTAATTCATTATAGATTGTAATATCAGTGCAGTTAAAGGTTCTCTCACATTTAATTTAACTGAATAAGCAGCTGTTGATTGGCTTAAGCGTAAAACCCAGAAGGCAGGTTTCACCGTAAGCCTTACATATGACCAATATTTCAGCCTATTCATAACTGATATGTTAAAATGACAATATCACACATTACTGATTTATAAGGTCTGGATTCCTACATCAAAGAGTCGAAATGAAAATTAAATCCATATTATTTATTCCTGCAGTCCTTTTACACATGAAGTACATAGATTCCTTTTCGTACTTTCATTTGCAGAGGCATTTTAAAATACACCCACATTACATTATAAATCATGACACATTAAAAGATGCTGTATTTAAAGGTGGCCTTTGTAAACATGCATAACCCGTGTAACCCTTTTCACCTGTCACAAACACTCTCTGTGAAAACCATTTTCCATTCATCCGCGTGGTGTGCATGTAGGTAACAAGTGAGGCACATAGTGCTTTGAACGTTTTAGTATCACGGTGTACACATGCACGTGCATACACACCCGCACACGCACACACACATTCTGTTTGCTGCCTTAGAGAAGGAGACCCACGCAGTTTGAGAAAATGGCTTGCATGACCAGGTAAGCACATATACTTCTTTTACTTTCCGACTTGTCTGGAAACGCCCTTTTTGGGTCACCATTATGAGGAACAGGCCTGCATTCCAGTTGAAAGAAAATAACTACAAAAAAGCAAAGTACAGGGGTCGGGGTGTCATCTTCTGGAACATTCCCTGTGTTCCTTGTTTGTGAGCAGATATGTAAGTGCACTGCCATGCTTGTTGACTGGGGAGAAGCCGGATGGAAATCAGACTTCAAGTGCAATGCTCTAACTCCCACAAAAAAGGACGTATGGTCCTGGGGGTGTTTCTGCCATTGTGCTGTTCACCCCCGTCAGTCTGACGGGGGCCTGCCAGGCGTTGCTCCGCAAAGACCCTCCCTACGGCAGCTAATGAACGTCCTTGACTGCTTGCTGTGTGCCCTTTGTTCCCAAGCGAGGCAGGAGAGCTTCGGGTCACAGGCTTGAATCCTTGCCTGGGGGTCCGCGCCAGGAAATGTGTCCCACCTGCTCACGTGCCGCTTGCTAGCTACCGTGTTAAGGTTCGAAAGTGCCGAACACAAGTCAGCGCTGACACCCACTGGTGTGTACTCCCACGCACCTCTTCCCCATGGCTCTGACCGATTCCATAAAGCAGACAGTTTACAATCAACACACCCTTTAAACTATTTACACTGCTAGGATATATTGTCACTGTTGTCCTGGACTCCCCTAAATAACCAACAAACATCACCCCTACTGGAAGACAAATCTGAAGGACATCAGGAGGCTTACAGTTCTACTCTCCATGTAAACATAAGCCAAAATTCAGATTAGGAACCTTTCACAGGACTTCAATGGTGATTCCTTCCTTATAGCTGAAGGTATGACTTCCTGGTCAGTTTGAAAAAGCTTTCTGTTACTTGACATACATCTGCTTGACCTTACAGGTTTAGTAGAACCAGACATTGTATGTAAAGAGTCACAGCGAGTCAAAGTCAACTTCCAAAACTGCAGACAGCCAAACTACACACACAAAACTTTGGCCTTGGTTAGTTCTTCATAACGATATCTTCTTACAATGGAGCTAATTAAGCGATTGTGGCCTTTAACTAGGTACTGGGTTATATCCTGCTGTTGAAGTATGCCCTAACGGGGCTCTGGGATAGAAGGTCCCGAGGTTTTTGACCTACCTTGAGCTCCTTGAAGAAGATGCAGCTCCGTGCCCACTCCACGATGGAGAAGAGCGTCTGGTCGGCCATGCGGCACATGAGGCTGAAGGTGTTGAGCTTCTCGTGCTTCCCGCGGCTGCTCTGCTCCTGCTGCAGGTACGCCGTGATCTTGTTCTGCACCTGCAGTTCATCCGGCTCACAGCGCATCAGCTCCAGCACCAGCTGGGGCATGCTGCCGGACTGCGGGGACGTGGCCGGGTATGCCTCCGGGTACAGGTATCCCGCCAGCGAGTCTGGCGAGCTGGTGTACTGGTCTGGGTGCTCTGACTTGATGGCACGCCCAGAGAAGGTGGCGTACTGGTACTGGCTGTTCAGAGGGCTGGGGCCTTGCGTGGGTGCAGGCCTGGTCGTGCCCAGTGGCTGGCTGGCATAGGGGCTGTGGTCGAAGTCGGTGGAGGCAACGGGCACGGGGCTGCTGTGCAGAAGAGCCTTGGGCAGCGTGTGCAGAGCCTGCAGGCCCGCTCCCAGCCCGTAGTCAGCCTGGATGTGTGAGAGCAGCGACGGGCCTGACTCTCGCTTCAGCCCGCTGGCCCGGATCAGCGCCTTCTTCTGCTGTTTCAGGGCGCGGTCGCGCTTGTACATGGGCCCAAACTTGTTCCTGCCTCCTCTCATGCGGTCGGCACGCACGGCTGGTGGGTCCGGTGAACACATCAACACGTGTCAAAAAACCACAGTGTCTTTCACCCCAGTACAGAGCACCTGTAGACTCTATTTATCGTTACACCTGTCCGCTTGGTCCTCAAGTGCGAGGCTAACCCAGTAAGTGAAGAGAACAAAGCTAACATCTCATTTGTAAAATTAATTTAGAGGTCCTGAGTGCTTTTCACCTTTCTCTACAACGTGTGCAGTAAAGTGCCAAACTTCAACAGGCAAGAGAAATCACCAACACAATCACCTGGCTTATTCTTGGCTACGTTATGGGACATTGTACATAATTATTAAAAAAAAAAAACTAGAAAATATATGTATTTTATAGAAGTAACTCGTCCGAATAAGTCAGTTGTCATGGTATCATTAACATATAATTTTTTGAAAACAGACTGTGTATCCTTTTTTTGAGCCATTTATTTTCGCCAACGAAAGAAATTTTTCCACATAATACCCGAGACACACGTGATAACTGATAACACGATGATAATTAATTAAATGAAGAAATTAAATTAAATCCTCATAACTATACGTTCAAAACATACCTCCTATAGTAGGATACTATTCAGCAAAAAATATTCTAAATAAACTGCAATCCAACTGACATATTACCGAGGATCCTATATTTTAACCACTAAGATAAAATATATTGTAGAAACATAGTATTAGAAAAAGTATTTTCACAACTGCCTTAATTGCGTTAACATTGAGGAAACGCGGCACGCATTATAATTCACATACCGGGAGCCAGAGAGCGGCGCGTCAGGCTGCCGCACGTCCGTCAGCTTTAACACGTCTCAGTGACACTTTGCAATTCCAACATATTAATAATTTTAAAATCATTACAGCCATTCCTACCTTCTAATCTCATACCGACGTTTAGGCATTTCTGAAATCGACAAAACGGGCATCTTTTTCTTTGCGTTTTGTCGATTTTACAGTCCTGGTTTTCAGCGCAGGTGTACCTTTTATTATTCTGAACGGTCCTCTTAAAAAAGCCCTGCATGAAAAATAATCTGTTAACAACGTTTAATTTATGATTTAGGAACCACTGAAATTCAATAATAATAATAATAATAATAATAATAATAATAACAACAACAACGACGACAATAATAATAATAATAATAATACCTTACAACTTTCACAAGTCAGGAGTCCGTAATGGTACCCAGAAACCTTATCTCCACACACGGGACACAGTTCTTCTAAATCAACATCATACGTGTAATCCATCACCTTCAGCGGGACACCTACCGTGAGAACGGTGAGCGCGTGAGACCGAAAACGCGCGATTCAACGGGCAGCAAAGGCATTGGACACGAGGCCACTTTCGCTACATTCACATCTTTTTCATAGCAAACCTTTGGCAACTAAATATATAATTAAATATAAATGATTATTTCAAATATATCAGAATATAAATTTATGAACCGTTAGTATGAACAGAAATTATTCGACCATTATTGGAATAAATTAATTCATAACATTCATAAATAGAAATCAAAATAACATAATATTATCGAAATACAAACATAAATTACACAGACATAAAACATGAAGCAACACACAAAACGGTACTACTACTACTAATAATAATAATAATAATAATAATAATAATAATAATAATAATAATAATAATAATAATAATAGTTTTGTCATATTATTATTATTATGTGAATACTACGAATATTTTCGTACGTTTTCGCTGTAACTATGTAATTTTTTTCTACGTTTGTAATTTAATATTTGTTAATATAAGATGTGAGGTTTTTATATATGCTTGTGACATAAATTGAAAAATACAGCACGTATATTTAAAAAAATTACAAAGCAAGAATTTGCTTTTTTAAAAAATATTTAAAATCGTAATAGTCACATTTGAGAATTAAAATAAACCAAAACAAATACATAAATTTCAGAAATAAATGTTTATTTCTGTGTCGTGGAAAAACTGTGCCAAAAGTAAAACTGGCTGTGAAGCATTTTTTTTTTTTTAGCTTTTTTGACGTTTAAGGCAGCTACGTATAGACGGGATGTCAGTTATGATCGTTACCTGAGCTGCTGTCCAAGCCGTCCCCCTGCTCAAATCGGACGTGATCCTCGTCGGTTTGCTCTTGCATTTATGTAACGGAACGGCACCGTGGCCACGCCAGCCTCGCACCTACTAGCCTATTTCTTGCACTTGGTGTGTCTCCCGATTCGAACCGTGTCTCAGCCTCTGCGCCTTGAACCTTCTGACTTACCTTGTAAAGCGTACCATGTGTACACTCGCTGACAGCGTGTCCCTTCCTGTTTACAAAGCGGCAGGACGCTATTGGCAGGAACGGCTGAGAGCCACAAAGGGTCCCCGTGCACGCAGGTATGCGTGTTCTGCTCGTCACACAATCAAAAACAGACACTGCCCACGGAGAACAGAGTCTCTGCACCCCCAATAAAATGTCTAAATTCCCAGAATAAAAAAAATAATAATAATAATAATAATTTATTAACTTTAAGTCTTAAGTTTAAAAAAGCGACGAATTGTTTTTACGTCACATCGGATGGCATTACTGAAATGATTACATATATTTACATATACAATATAATTAGCGGACGACCTGACACATAAAATAATTTGCATATATACACATTTAATTATAATTTTGCACAGATGAATAAATAAATAATGCAAAGACCAACATGTCAACCAGATTTAATAGTTCTTCTACACTCTGTATACACAGAAGTAGACATTTGAGTGTAATTTAGTGAAATCACACTCACCTTACAGCAGTTTGCACGCTGTTCTCATCGCCTGTTACGTGCCAGTTTACCTGTAGTTATTGTACTATAAATCTATACATATATTAAGGCTGCATAAATATATTTTACCTGACAGTAAATAATATAACGAACTCATTGTAAAACGCTGATCGACACGTAACATAGAAAGAACACATATTTTTTTATCAAAAACATTATGTCATGAAATTAACGGAGCTGAACACAGCATACGTTCCCTCTCACACAATAATTTTCAGTTTATATCAACGTACAGATGGACAAAAACTATTCGTTTAAAACGTCGTTATTGTAACTTCCTCTCAAAAGTATATGTGTCTCTTACACCGTATTCTTATTTTATACTGTGATTTTTACGTGATTCGACTTCAAATGTTTAAATATATTTAGCATAAAATTTTAAGTACTCATGTTTAAATATTTATTACTCTACTATGTAAACTCCGTAACTCGAACCCTTTTAAACTTTAACATCTGTACTGACTGACACAAATACGGTATGTACCTTTCTTGACAGGTTTTACACTGTCACACTGCGATGCAGAAGAGAGGGCTCACTGTATGTCACACACAGCGTGCTGACATGAAATAATTGTATAGTTTTCTAAAAAGAAGCAAATACTGTTTATGTCTCCCACAGGTGATCTATGCATTGCCGTTTTACTAAACACTTATTTCTGAACTTCACTTGTAATGTGTCCAATTAGGCTCAGCTCTGCAGTCGTTTTTAAGGGATGAAAAGATGACTTAACTCACACGTTATGATCGTGAACTCAGAACTGGAAGTAGAATAAAGTCACTGCATTCAGCTCTGATACCTTCATGCTTTGTTTTATTCAAAGGCATTTGTATGATTTGCAAATGTTCTTATATCAACTGCCCGTGAATTTAAATGCTCTACATTCCATGCATGTTAAGACATTTTCAAGGGCAAGATTCGTCATAAGTTATTATCAGTATGATATAAATGATATCTCCGTCTCAACATAAAACGTTCGGCTGGTATATTGCTATTATTTCTCGTTTAAAATTATTTACCATGAAATCTATAACCTTAACATTTGTAATAAAAATCTTTTAAAACTTTAGTATTGTGATATCCTTGTCAGTGAAGGACGCGCAGACACGATACACCTGAGAAGACTAAAACGTCTTGAATTTTTAAAAACCGACTAAACACAATTCAGCGCCTTACAGATAACTATGCAGTATGTGTGCTATAACAGCGTCTTGGAACAAACAATACTACGGTATTACGGATGAATGTATACAGTATACATGTGTATTTATAAATTTATAAATATGAAACATTTCGATTTTTTCAGTAAGAGTTTCATGAATGACACAAAAAGACGGCGAAACTCGTGATGCATTTGCTTGTGGTTAATGTCGATGACCTGCGACAGTCACGGACCTTTTTACGTATTTCCCTCTGCGCTCCCGCCTTACATAAAGGGGCAACACAGACATCCAAAGTGAGCTCCCTAAAAAGTACATATGGCGCTAATGCTCTTCTTTATTTAAATTGGTCTTCCACATCACACAACTATGCACAGTTAGCAAAACAAATTAAGCAGAATGACTTTCCCAAGGCTATGGCAGAAGGGCCCTTTCAGGGACAGAAATTATTTAGGTAAAAGTCTGAAAGTTCAGGTACTACTGTCTCTCTACTCCCTTGTGGATTTGATGTGTTCTGTTAATGTTTTAGGTGGTGACCACACTGACAGAGTGCTGACCCCAGTGTGTGTCCCAGCCCATGAACTGGACTGAAACTCCTGTGCGTCACTCTTCAACACTCCTTCCAGAAGCACCTTCTGACGAACTACAGCCAAAATGCTGTTTTCCACACCTTCGCACCTGTTCTTCCCCCACCCACACAGTGTGAGAAACAGAGGTCTCTGACACCTGCCCGAGCCAAGACCCATGCATCCTTCTGCCTTCTGCCCATGCTTGAATCTTGAAGATGTTGCTCCTTCACATCCTGGCTGCATGACATGGCAGCGTTGGTTTCCCAAGTTAAGCTGTCACAACATTCACACTCCACAAATGAGCCAGTCACCAAAATCAAAACAAGCAGAAATAGCTTGGCTGACCTAACCTTGTTGTCTCTGTGTCTGCAGAAAACCGACCAGGTACTCAGCCTTGGATAATTCCACATGAGGCACTCCACTCTGACCACATGGTACAGTTCACATGCAGGTGGGTCAGCTGAAAGGGTGACACTGGCTTGTCTTTAGTGTGACAGCAGGCTACCATCCAGCATTAGCATACTGTAACTTTCAGTGATGCGTCTGATGATCTGGATCCATGACTGTAAGTAGATAAGGGACAATGTGTGGTTTATTATCATTTTTTTTATTTTTAAGAGGTTTACAGAACATTTTCTTGATCTTTTCCCCTTATTTTCTGAGAGACAAAGGTTTTTTTTTTTAAACAGCCAATCACATTTTTGCTGAAGGGCATTTGAAGGGTTTTCATGTTGAACCAACAACTTGTTGGAGAGGTTTCAAATATTTAATGACTAGTACACTTGAGGTTGTGTTCTGCAAGAAAAATTTTCAGATCTAAAGACATGCTCGTTACCCATGTAGCCACTGTGTACCAGTCACTACCTACACACTTAGTGCCCTGTGTGTACCAGTCACTACTTACACACTTAGTGCCCTGTGTGTACCAGTCACTACTTACACACTTAGTGCTCTGTGTGTACCAGTCACTACCTACACACTTAGTGCTCTGTGTGTACCATTCACTACCTACACACTTAGTGCTCTGTGTGTACCAGTCACTAAATCCACACTTAGTGCTCTGTGTGTACCATTCACTACCTACACACTTAGTGTGTTGTGTGTACCAGTCACTACATACACACTTAGTGCTCTGTGTGTACCATTCACTACATACACACTTAGTGTGTTGTGTGTACCAGTCACTACATACACACTTAGTGTGTTGTGTGTACCAGTCACTACATACATGCTTGTGTTTCCTGCACTCTTTTCCTGTAATTCATTAACAACCTGGTTGTAGCCAGAGAGGACAGTAACCAAATGTTTAGGTTTTGGAATATATCCATGTTAATATTTTTCAATTTGAGTTGTTGCTTTGTGTTGCAGAAAAACATTTAAATAATATTTTTAGTTTTGCTTATATTTTTTAAATGTATGAAGTTTAATTGCATTAAAATCTTTAATGTAATGATAAAAAAGCCATGAAAAATTGCATGTCTTCATCTTACTCTGTCGGGGTTAGGGTTCAGCTGGGTAAAAGGTGAAACCTGGTCCTGATCACACACATTATGTTGATCATCCCCTAATTTATACACTAAACTGAAGAGAATTCAAGCAATCACCAAATGAGTCTATTGAACATACATTTAAATAATTTAATACATTCAAATATTTTTAAATTCTGTATTCATTCATCTGGATTTGTTTCTGGAAAACGTTCGACTTAAAATGGCTGGTTGAAAAGTTTATTTTATTCCTTTATTTTGTTCATGTTTTATTGTGATTGTCTCGATGACTCTGAATGGCAAGGTGTTCTACACCTCAAAACTCCGCATCAGTGCTCGTCTTGACACAACGTATTCAACACATACTGTCAATTCCTCAGCAAAAAGAAAAATCTGGTCAGATTTTAGCTAACAAACAAACGAGGTAGTTTGGTGAATAAATCCCTTCATCGAGCCTTAAGACATAAAGTGTCTTATCACACTCCGTTAGAGGTAACTTCGTCCGATGTTTTACAGAAGTGTTACTTTGTGTTATCAATTCATTATGGATGTAACTGCTATTTATAAGAATATTAAAACACTGTTTACACTATTACATTGATTTAACGTTTGATTTTATTAGCATCCTAACAATGACTTCATGTTTCTTGTTCTTATACGCTACTCTATTCTCCCTGAATTGTCTCCCGTTAATTAGGACTTGATTGGTTGACGGCTGGGTAAGGATGCGAGAGGCACAAAGCCCGAGAAGCAGGGCCCATATGGAGGGATTCCCAGCCGCCTTTATTACAGGACCTTGCTCACGATTTTTCTCCTCTTGTGCCTTAAAAGCCAATGACGATAGTGACTGTGGCTTCTCATTCCGTCTTTACACGCGCGCGCGCACGCACGCACGCACGCACACACACACACACACACACACACACACACGCACGCACGCACACACACACGGTAAACTAGCGGAGGCAGAAAAGAAGGGAATGAATGAAAAGCCTGTCTGGAAATAATGACGAGCGTCTTTGTGTCCGCAGCGTACGGTTTCTCCGTTTCCCATTAACCGAGACTCTTTGTGCACAGCGTCGTTGGGAGAAGAATAACGTGTCGGTTTACTCTGTCCGTCCATGAACTACTGACAACAGTACCGGCACAGAGAGAACACAACCGCACTCGATTATCGCAGCAGCAAAAATAAGAAATGAGGACATTTTTAAAGTCGCGTATAATTTTAGCGTTTAATTTTTCTCACTTATGTACTACTATAACATTTCTACCAATGACAGTGTAGGCCTACATAACCCGTGCAAGCCGGTCAAACTGCAACCCTATCGGGTTTTTCTAAATTCAGTATGACAAAATCTATTGAACAAAACTGTAGACCAGCACATAAAGTGGTACACGTAGACTATTTTGTACACCTGTAAGTGTAACCTTCAATAACACAGGACAACTATTTTTTTAGCAGGCTTGTGAACATTGTCCCAGTAGCATATCTAGAAAACTACAGATGAAAATTTTAAGTGTCATTTTCAGTGACAAAAAACAGCGAAATTAATTGGACAAATTCTGTTTTGGAAGCATATTTTGGTTGTAGATGATGGTCATTACAGAACATCGCCTTGTGTTACTGGCTGTCGTTTGCAAGCCTATAGCAGGGATGGCCAAGTACGATCCTGGGGAGCCTCGATGGATGCACGTTTTTGCTCCAGCAAATTTCTGCTTTTAATTGAATCTTAACATCAATTAAACATTGACTTTTTAAATAATTACTGTGTCAATTCAGTAATTCTCAAGAAGCAAAATTCAATTTAAATAAAATTTTTAAAGCACAGGAAAGACGTACTGATGTCTCTTAATTTTAAAGTATTTTTAACAGATATGGTATTTCCTGTTGTAATGGATTAAAATGTAACGATCACTTAAGTCACTGTAAGTCACTTCTTAAGCATTTTTTGTTATTGGCACTTACCTCTGTCATTCATCTTTACAATTCAAATACAATTAATTTCAGGTTTGAATTAAATATCTTGCTGAATTATCTATACAATTTCTGCTGTGATTCTGCAGTTAGAGATACATTGTAATGTGTGGTTTGTAACTGCTGGCCTATATCATCGATCATGACTTTCCCACTCGGAACATGCACACGTCGACATGATTCCTTATACAGTAGTTACCCGGTGATTGTACTGTAAGTGTCACCATGGCAAATACTGTTTCCTTTTGTGTGTTATAGGACACATATTTTTACAACATTTGGAAGACAAACTATATGATGGGTCTTTTCTATCACTGGAATGTTAGTATAACTAAGGTCACCCAGTTATTGGTATTTTTGACATTCATCTTAATGTCGTTGTGATAAAACAAATTGCATCTCTCTAGAGGCATGTGCATGTGTCGTCAACGGGATTGCCCTGGTTACAGCGTGTCACGAATTGCACAGCGAGGCGAGGTCCAATCGCACAAAGGGAGGTTTATTCAGAGCAAAACAATGGAAATGAGAACACAGGGCAATAACAAGGCTTCTAGCACACAGCACACAATACCTGGCGAGGAACTCACACAGCAGGAGAGCTTAAACAGAGACAAGGGAAAGGAGACACAAGTGGAGAGCACTAATGATGCAATGATGATGACTCAACAAAAAGACAGGAGGAAGGGCTACATCTAGAGTACACAGGGGTCAGTGACAGGCAGGGGCGGTACATAGTGGAACTTTATCAAACAGCCATTACAACATATTCAAACCTGAACACCCAGACACTTAACCGGCAATGCACTGCAACACATTAAACTGTGCTTGATAATAAATTTGTGATTTTGCTTACCTTTTGTTAGGACAGATAAAAATGCTAAATTTATAGTGAAAAAAATTAAACAAAGCCAAACTAAACACAAGGAAAAACAGAATAAAAATATAGGTAAAGAGGGACAGATGTACTTTATTATTAAAGAACTATGACAGGACTAAGAAACTGCTAGATTTGCATCAAGGACATGGAGGTGTAGTGACACATGAAACAGGTAAAACATACATGCTTTTTATAAGGACAGATAATGTTCCTCTGTTGGTACCCTTACCAGAACCCAGACCCTCATCTCAGATCGGGTAACTCGCAATAATAAACACTTCAGAAAGACACAACATGGAGAAAGTAAGGATGGAACAAACTTAATTAGGGAGACAAGGCCGTGCGTTACACTTACGTGCTGCATTTTCCTTGGCGAGCTCGTTTTTAATATACTCGATCATATGTCATATATACGATATTAATTTTTACATATGTATTAATAAACTATTCATGGTCCTAGAGGGCCCAACTGGTGCAGCTTTTTGTTTCAGCCAATTAATTTAATTTGACGACTACATTAAATATCAAATTCGTGATAGTTTCTCCACATTCGTACTTATAATTCGCCTCTGTATGTGCTTATTGCTTAATTTACCGACAGAATAAATGCAGCCGTCAGAATCAGAGCAGAGCAAGTCTGGGTAATGCGACACGTTGTTCAATTTAAACCACTAATTATTAATTGTATTCAAATTGTAGTAATTAACAGCAGAAACAGTTGCCGATGTTTATGCTTAGTCAGCAAAGGTGACGTAAGTGATTATTAACAAGAAATTAATTAAAAGATCGAAAGTATACCACAACGGTTATACAAAAAAAAAAAAAAAAAAAGTTAAGAAGCAATATCAGTGTTTGTCAAGCTTTTAAAATTCTTATTAAATATGAACAAATCTTGTTTTCTGGGGTGACAATAATTATACAAAAAAGTCAATAACGTTTAATTGATATTGGGGTTTTATTAAAAGGAGAATTTGGCCGAATCAAAAACCTGAACTCAGTGCGGTCCTCCAGGACTGAGACCCCCCCTCCTCCGACGTACACTAACGTATATGTAAAACAAGCACCACTCTGTATTGTACGTCACGTTGCAATTACAACATTTTATTCTATAAAACGTACAACTACCTTGATCCAACGAAACATTATTTTACAACGGTTATAACGGTTATTCAAGTTAACTACTTTTGCTCGGAGTTCAGCATCTCTTGAAAACAAAGTCAAAATGTTTAAACAGCTTGTGACATTCATCTATACTTGAACAGAATCCTTTAAATCAACATTTAAAAAGGAAGGAATACAGCGTCGATTGCACAACCAAATCTGGCAGCAACCAGCAAATAATTTGTAAGGAGCTCAATCTATACAATAGCAACACATGACGAAATGACATGTTTTTCATTTTTTGCCCTAAAAAATGTTGTATTCATGAGAGTTCAATTTTCACTCAACAGCTTTTTCATCCTTTGGTGGAAACAGTGCTTCCTGATACATCCAGTTGGCTTTACAGATTTTGTACAGTTTTCTTTTGAATGGCTGTCTTTGCTGTGTTATGATTCCTGTTCTGTACTGTCCATGAATTTCTATTTCAGTATATAAATTTGGATTGTATTATTAGAGCAATCTTAATAAATCAAGTGCCCCTGTTATTATTCACACCTCACATGCACTTTTGGCGTATTGCATCCATATTTGTTGCAGCAAGCAATTGTTCGATTCATTGCTGGAAAACAAACAAATGACGTTCTACATCACGGCTTTGGGCTATGAACGGGGACCGCATGCGTACACATGCACTGTGAAGTAGTCAGCGGCAGAGAAAACGCGCTGGTCGGAGACTTCATGACAGCAGTCTCTTCACCGCCAGAGCGCCGTTTACGAGTGTTTCTGCTTTGTATTGAGATATAACGGAGAGAAATCGTCGCTCTTGCAAGGTTATCTCATTAATTGCGCATTCATTTCACTCTTTATGATATTTGCGCTAAATTTACATGTTTTAAAATCTGTAATTATGTCATTATTCTCACTATTTAAAAATGTTTATGGTACACAGCAATATACACAACAAAAACAACAGCAAAAATAATATTTCTTGTTGTTATTATTATAAGCACTTGAGGCAGAGCGCGAGCCGCTTATCTAAATACGGGACCTTGGAATTAACGCACTGATGGTCTGACCACGCTAGCGACGCCACTCTGCACACACTCTGTAAAGGGCTGTCTGGCGATGCTCACAACGCATTTAATAGATTTTCGTAGATAACTGTGGAGTGATTCTCATGTTCAAGGGCGCAGTTATAAAATCTGTTTTTAAATAATGTCTCTACGTGTGTATAGGGGTGCTATTTAATTCGAATTGTTGAACGTCTTCACAATGCCGACCATAACAAATGATTGGCAAACTCATTTATAATTTTTAAGCATTAAAACGTTTATTTGAAGGAAATGTACTGCTCAAAAAAATTTAAGGAACACTTTTTAATCAGAGAATAGCATCAAGTCAATTAAACTTCTGGGATATT
>JABJVR010000891.1:0-16953 GCA_025773905.1 Chitala chitala
TCTCACCTTTGAGGGGAGAGAGGGCACAAGGGTAGCACAGAGCACTTATAAGTTACTGTTGGTTTAAGTTTGTTACCTCATAGTTTTCTTGTCTTTCTCTATATCTATCCTGTATTTGTTGTCTCCCTGAATCCTTTAATCCTGTTGTTGTTGAAGTTCTTAGTACCCTTCATTCATTTGTTCACTAATTCATTTTCTACATTTTTTACTTTAATAAAGTACATACCTTTAAAAACTGAGCCTGGTTGTTGTGTCCCCATTTTTATGTACGGTCAAGCACGAGCCGGGCCGTAACAAGTGGGAAAATTCAGAACTAGACTGGTCTGTCTTTTTCACCTCCGCAATAATTAGATCTACAAATGTATATTATTTCTTTTATGGTTCCTCACTCACTGTGTTGTATGTGTTCTTACTGTTCTTTGTAAAAATATGTGCAGTGGCAAGAAATCGTAAGTCAACTAATTACCAGGTTTACTGCACAAAATGGTCATAACATGTGATGATCTTCATTGTCAAACATAGACAAACAATGTTCTCAAGTTGATGACTCACAAATAGTTAGGATCTTTCATGTCTTTGTTGAAGGTACCTAATGAAAATGAAACTACAGTAATGTTTTAAGTCTGGCTTTTTTTGACTAACACTTTTTTCGTTTTAAATTTAGGATGTTTATGGAAAGAAATCCAGTAGTTAACAAATTCTACATAAACAGGGTTTTTTCTCATAAACTGAGAATAGCTGAGTATGTAATCACTTTGGTCAAAATATTTCCATAACCAAATTTTTTCCAGAACAAAAGCTGAATTACTGATATGCGTGTAAATATGTAGGAGAACAGAGCTCAGACTAAGATCCATCTCTCATTTTTTCAGTGATGTTGTGGAATATTCCTTGTCCGAGCTGTTGAAAACACTGCAGCTGACACACACACAGGTGAGGCGCTTTGGTTACGGTTTTGTACTTTCACAGTTAACTCCTTATGGAATGTTGTGTCTTGGTCTTTCCTTACTATTTATTATTTTCATTCATTTTGAAATGATTATCCTGGTCAGTTTCATGGCAGCAGGTAAACCATGGTGCAAACAAAGTACACTTTAGACTGGCTCCACAAACACCGTCACATACTGCGGGCAGGTGAAAGACCCCATACTCTGTATAGGACAAACACACAGTCACATACTGCGGGCAGGTAAAAGACCCCTTGCTCTGTATAGGACACATACACAGTGACATACTGCGGGCTGGTGAAAGACCCCATACTCTGTATAGGACACATACACAGTCACATACTGCGGGCAGGTGAGAGACCCCATACTCTGTATAGGACACTCACACAGTGACATACTGCGGGCTGGTGAAAGACCCCATACTCTGTATAGGACACATACACAGTGACATACTGCGGGCTGGTGAAAGACCCCATACTCTGTATAGGACACACACACAGTCACATACTGCGGGCAGGTGAGAGACCCCATACTCTGTATAGGACACTCACACAGTGACATACTGCGGGCAGGTGAGAGACCCTACTGTGGGCAGACTAGAGATCCATGTCCACCCAGAGTAAATTAACATGTGCATGTGAAGAACATGCACTCAGAACACTATGCAATATCTCTATACAGGACAGTCTGAAGAGAGCATGACAGTGGGTGGTATGGGTGTTGGACAAATCAGATTCAGACAACGTACATATAAATAAAAGCACACATATTTCTGTGTGCTGCATGCACATCTCACAACGGTCAGTTTGATCAGTTCACTAGGAAAGACACCTGCTGCTGAGAATAAATCCACAACTCTGGCCACAGCAATCAGTGGTGTCACCTGCTCAGCCTCTCTGCTGCTCTTTGTCATGTTCTCATCACCTCTAAAGCTTGTTTCTCCTGCTCTCTCTGCAGTTTGTAGATCTGTGCATCCTTCTGGGGTGTGATTACTGTGATAAAATTCAGGGTCTTGGGCCCAAGAGAGCACTGAAGCTAATTCAGCAGTACAAGACCATTGAAGAGGTGGTGCTCCATATCAACAGACAGGTAAGTTTCAAGGACACTGATCTATGATGCATATTTGAATGGATAACATTATTCGTTTGGTCTGCTGGAATGTTTCCTGACTAGTATTCTTACTCTTCTTGACCCCAAATTTATTGTAATGTGAGCCTTGCAAAGTTGTGTTACAGCTGAGACTACAGCCTCTATAAACATAAGAATATAGGAAAAGGAAGACCATAATTCAGTACAGTCAGGCATTGACACAACTACTTAGAGGGATCATGTAGTGCTCCAGTGTGTATCAGACCAACAGAGTGTTGGCATTGTGAACTACAGTATGGTACAGATACTCCATTTGTCCTGTGGCCTCCATGTAGCTACGGTGCTCATGTACAAAGGAAAATATTGTTTTCTACTAAACGTGAGCTTCCTCATTCATTTCATGTAATATTTTTACATTATTTTCATTTATTTTCTTTTTTATTTTACTGTTTGACATAGTTTACATAGTCATTGATTATGTAAGGTTTGTGTAAGAGCTGAGACGTAAGTGTCTATTACCTAACAGCAAGAAAAAAAACCTAATGGGATCAGATAAACTGCTGTATTCTAGTGTAGGCAGTGAAAAGGCTTTGAGGCACATTGTTGCGAAAGGCGCTATATAAAAATAAATTGAATTTGAAATTGAAAAGGAAAACTGTTTACAATTTCACTAAGTAAAATTTAAAATTTATATTTATTTACTCTTTACTTCGATGAAGATCAGATCACATTTTATGACAAAATTATGCAGAAAACCATGAAATTCCAAACAGTTCACATACGTTTTCTTGCAACTGTACCTAATTTGGACAGCACAGTTTGTGTGTTTTACTAGTTCCTCTGCATTTTGGGGGACTCTGCGTTGTCTACATCACTGACTGTCACGCTGATGACTGTTATTTTGTGTTTTTCTGTAGGCCTTATTATTATTTATTATTGATGGATTCTATGAGGTTTTAGAGAACATTTTTACTGCTTCCTCTCCTAGACACATCCTGTTCCTGTTAGCTGGAGGTACAAGGAGGCGCGCAGGTTATTTCTGGACGCACATGAGGGCAATCCTCCAGAACTCACCTGGGCGGAGCCAAACGAGGAGGCACTGGTGCACTTTCTGTGCCAGGAGAAACATGTGAAGTATGTCACGTTCTGTTTCAGATGAAGTAGAGCAGCAATTTCTGTGCATGTCAATAATATCTGTACTTGTGGGCTGTCAGAGAGCCTCGGGTTCGAAACCGGTTTAAGAGGTTCCATCAGACTCTCCAGGAGCGGAGAAAGGGCGAGAAAAACAGGGAGATGAACGCAACCCAGCAGTCTCACATGGAGGACTTTTTCAGAGTGACTCGGAGACGGAAGGTGAGATTCTAATGCAAGCGTTTATTGCCTTTTAACAGAGTATTTATTTTTAGAATTTGGTGGGTTTTTTTACATAACAATCCCCATGCTGTTAATCATATGGGGGTGGTGATGGACGCTCTTTGAGGGTTCAAAAATTTAGTTAGTAGTTTTTTTGGGGGGAGTGAATCTAATGCTGACGTCTTTTTTTGTTTTGTAAAAGTCCTTGGAGGACCTCGGACCCATAAGCAAGAAGGCCAAGCGTCATTGAGACCAAAGAGTGCAGGAATAGCCGCTGCTCCTGGCTAGAGGAATGGCCTCCAGTAGAACAGAAGTATTCTGATATAGAGCTTCTTTACATACACATTTTTATCCAGATAACTATTCTTAAATATATATATTTTTGTATTTTTAATTTCAAGAAGTATTTTTAATTTCAATTTGAACACTGTTCATCATGTGTGATAATGTCACAATTCCAATGGAGATAATTTATTTATGGCATAGTCTTGTGTAAACAGACAGGTAAAGAAATGAAAAAGACTAAAATTGCAAGACATTTTTGGGTAAAAAAAATAGTTCAACGGTTTACAAAAATGATTAGATTGGTATGAAATTATGTTGTCACTCATCCAGTTCCATTCCCTAATATTTGTTGTGTGATGTAATGATAGATGTAATATGTGTTAAGTGTTGAAAAAATACAATTTCGTCATATTTTCTGATTGCATTTTTGGCCTTACTAATATCTTTATAAAGTTAATGCCAAGGGTGCAACATCCTGGACAGGGCGCCAACCCATCACTAATTTAATACCCCATACCTTAAAGTAAACTATACATGCAAGTAGTGAGAGGATTAGTAACACAGTATGTGTTATTCTGTGTATACAGGTACATATAATTGAAATGCCTCACAGTCGTATCACAGTATTTATATGTGAGATTGTTTTTTGTTTTTATCCTTTTGCTTTTTTTATGCCTTCCACTGGTGTACATTAAATACAGCAGGTTATCACAGTTACCAATATCTACCGTGTTGGATATCACAGTTACCAACGTACCGTGCTGAATATCACAGTTATCAACATGTACCGTGCTGGATATCACAGTTACCAACAGGTACTGTGCTGGATATCACAGTTATAAGTGTGTTCGGTCCATAAAGTAAAAATTTAGTTGTGCTTGTGTGTGTGATTCTTTGTCTTTTTAAAACTTATCATATGAAAGAACCATGTATAGTACAGTTCAAATACAAACATAGAAACCCTTTTTATAGACAAATATCACAAAGAAGGCAGAAACAGCCACTTAATTGCTAGTCATCCCCAAAATAATGCCAATATTTATTTTAAATTCACATATTCACAGATGTTAAATTACACTAAATATCCCAGGTATCCAGTGGTACTCATGACAGTTATTCTGTCATGAATATATATGCACAGTATGTATACACACACACACACACACAATCATGAACATTTTTACATAAAGGTTGCAGATTGTTTGATTGTGGAATTGATTTGTCCTGTATTCACTCTTGTTCTTTCTTTGCTGGATGATTCTGTTCTGACCCACAGCCGGTTCAGTGGAAACTGATAGTGCTGCTCAATAATCACTCTCAGTCCTGTCTGAACGCATGAATCTGTCCTCACATTCTGAAGTTTTGAGGTCTTTTTTTCTGTCATTGGGAAGAAACTCTCTGTTATGTACCCTGTTCATCGCCCCTGGGCCCTTCTCTCACGGTGAGTATTTCTGTCCCTGTAGTCTGCAAATTAAATACGACAATTCTTACAGTGTTGGAATTGCAATACATTTACTTCTATCTTCCCCTTACAGCAAATTAGCAATGAAATATTGGTATGATAATTGACTGGAAACACACAGATTAAAAAAAAAAAAAAAACTTAGGCAATATCAAACTGTACACCATCTCTTATGTAACAAAGTTGGGTATTATCCATATACAAAATAGTAAGCCAACTTATCTTGTTGTCTATTTAACGTGTATGCACAGGCAGTACAACTCAAACTTGCTCACATCTAAATGTGTGGCTCACAGGCAGACATGCAAGTTACCCATCATCTGGTGAGGTGGAGGGTGACATTGTGGAGGCCATTCCCAGACGGGGCAGTGTTACCCCTGGCCGCTATGTAGACATACCCCTGTCATTGAGTGAGCTCACTTTTAGTCTGGCTCGGAGGGGGTGAGGGGCTGTGTTTGCCACTCGATTCATTCAAAAGATTGTGTACAGTACAGAAATCGCACATATACAAATGCATTCATTGTTTTCTTCCCACACAACATATTTTTTTTACTTGCAAATGAGATCAATCTGTTGCACCGTAAAGCCCTGCACTGTCAATTCTTTTTTTTAATCAGTACAAATCTGTGTTCAGCGTGTTCAGTGTTTCATTAAGAGAAATGCTGCATGTCAGTCAAGTTTTTTCATTGGCATCAGTATGGACATGGGGTTTGGGTTTGTATCAGTGAAGTGTGTGTGTTTATGAGGAAGTGCCAGTTCTGTTGTAGGCTATTTGTGTGATCTATGCGGTTGGCCAGAGGGAGGTCTCTCCCCCTCTGCACTGTGTCTGTCTGCCAGGAGGAAGGAGTCGTTGGAGTGTGTGCTGATGCGCAGTGGTGCCAGGCGGCGCAGGCCGCTGGGTGACCAGGGCAGCTGCACCTGGGCCCTTTGTGATGGGACAACGCCATCATCTGCTGGGGCAGCCCACGGTGGAGTCTGCAGGGTGGGTGATGTCTCCACATCGGGCATGAAGGCTGGGTTCTCTATTCCCCCTGCTGAAAGATAGAGGTGTAAATGATACATGATGCAAAGTTATCAAAACTCTTTCATATCGCTTTCATTTTTAGGCATGTTTTTGCGAAAGGCACTATATAAGAATTAATTGAAATGAATTGAATTGAATTTTTAGTAACCCAAAATTAGCCAAGTTTGATTATTTCTGTTATATAAACATTTAAGTTGTACATTACTGTAACCTTTAAAGGATCGGCAGGTCCTCTGAAGCCCTGGCTATGTCTGATTCAGTGGAGGGAGATGGAGCAGATGTGTGCTCTGCAGTAGGCAGTGGTGCAGCAGAGGGAGATGGAGCAGATGTGTGCTCTGCAGTAGGCAGTGGTGCAACAGAGGGAGATGGAGCAGATGTGTGCTCTGCAGTAGGCAGTGGTGCAGTGGAGGGAGATGGAGCAGATGTGTGCTTTGCAATAGGCAGTGGTGCAGCAGAGGGAGATGGAGCAGATGTGTGCTCTGCAGTAGGCAGTGGTGCAGTGGAGGGAGATGGACCAGATGTGTGCTCTGCAGTAGGCAGTGGTGCAGTAGAGGGAGATGGACCAGATATGTGCTCTGCAGTAGGCAGTGGTGCAGCAGAGGGAGATGGACCAGATGTGTGCTCTGCAGTAGGCAGTGGTGCAGCGGAGGGAGATGGACCAGATGTGTGCTCTTCAGTAGGCAGTGGTGCAGTGAAGGGAGATGGACCAGATGTGTGCTCTGCAGTAGGCAGTGTTTATTTGAAATATCATGTCCTTTATGCCCCATGTTTTTGTTTGTATAAGACTGCATGCAACAGTCAAGCTACAATTATTAAACTTGACATACACAGATTCAGTTCAATTCAGTTATATTAGTTACATTAAAAGAAAAAAAAATTGAGGATGTAATACAAAGTTGAATACAAATGACGTTAGAAAACTTATTTAACTGGCAAATTTAGCCTCAGTACAGTTTACCTCCTAACACCTAACTAGCTGGCTTGTCTCTGTTGATTTATATAAAAAATAATTGTTTATTTGCGCTCCACATTATTTTGTGCATTACATGCAAAGCCAACTTGTATGTCTGTGAGGCTCTAGGCCAAGACCATGAGCCCCCAGTACACAAATATAGATCACTGGGTCATGATGGGCCACCCTGGCCATGACGGAATGCTAGGCAACTGCCTACCTGGCCTAAGGGACAGCCCAGGTCTAACGTGACATGATGGATTAACAACGACGTATCATCAATTTTAATGACTCCTGATTTTGTAAACTCAATGTATCCTGCAGTTTGTTTATTGTCCTTAGATGTCGCTGTTTTCCACTATAATGTGTTCCATAACATGTCAGTGACCAGCATGTTAATGTTTAAACATTTTTTCCTTTGCTTTGTTTCATGCCCCCTAATCAGATTGTGCCCTGGGCAATCGACTGTGTCACTTGTAGCATAGGCCAGCTACATTTTACATTGACTGTCACAAGATTTTAAAAAAGCTAATAAAGTAAGTGTAAAGCCAAGGTTAAAACATCTATGAAGATTCTCAGTCATCCAGGTGAGGTTATCTGGAAGTTTAGTCATGTCAACTGGAGTTTTACACAGAAATGTTTCTGCATAAACAAGAAGGAAGTCCATCTGACATGACTAAACTTCCAGACAAAGGAATAACAGTTTTAATCAGGTACTTTATATGTGATGCATGAAACCTGCACTGAATTATTTTTCAATACTAATATAAAGATCTTGTTTATCTCCAGATTTATAGGAAATGGGAAATTCACCTTCTGACACTGAAGTGCCTGAAAGATCATTGTCCTCCGAGAAGTCTAGTGTGAGTAAAAGGAGAGATGAAACAACATAGAGTCAGCCAAGGTAGTGCTGGTGTAGGATTAATGTTACCGTATTTCTTCATTGTTCCACCTTTGTTCCATGGTAAGGAACACACTGTTTATTACCTTACAGTACTAGTACAACGGACAGTGTCCAAATAGATGGAATAGCTCAGAGTTATTACCTTCATCGTCAAAGGAATGAGTTTTACTTTTTCCATTTGCAACCTGGAATGGCAGAGACATTAGACTAAAGTGAATGATGACATTTGGGAACTTGTAGAACAGGACATGGTTAGGTCCAGTAGCTTGTACCTGCTCTTTCTTGCCTGGCTTCATCTTCTTGTTCTGAGTGACACTCATCTTCGTGGACTTGAAGGACTCCAGCCGGCTCCTCATCGTGCGCTGGAAAATCTCCTGAACTTCACTCTCATCCTTGTTGATCCCATGTTCTTTCCTGCTGTACCTGTGTCTGTGCTGGAAGGCAGCAAATACAGAGAGGGTGGAACATTTTACCATCACTGGAGGGCTTCCTCCACCCACCATGTCCACCATTTTTAATTCTCTAGTTATTTTTAGAGGCTAGGATGCTTCGTTTTTTTCTTGGGAAATTCCTATACTTCACATATAAGTAACATACCTCACAGTTTTAATTCATTCTTTTCCTGTCAAGGGACAAGCAGATCAACTAAACTAGTTTTTTAAAGTCAATGTCTTAACAAACAATTAACAATTAATTCAATAATCTTGAACTGAATCAACTTGAATGTTGTGTAAAGGTGAATCTTGAGTGAAACACAGTAACTTTCTGTTAACCCTCCTAGTAAACTAAGTAGCTCTTTCTATGGGACTGGAGTGCACACCTGTTTCCTGCCTTTGTACAGGTGCATCTGCAGCAGGTGATGCGTATTGATATCCTCAGCCTCTCTCAAGCTTTTTGTCTTCATTTTTTCCTCTACATCCAGGCATACCGAAGGCACACTGTCCTCCCTTTGAAATCAATGTAGAAAAGAATATTAACAACAATCTATACTGATTTTAAAATAAGCTGTAAGTGTGTGTGTGTGTGTGTGTGTGTGTGTGTGTGTGTGTACTATACTGTATTTTTAAAAGAAGGTACATAACTAATACTTACAGAATAGAGGACACGGGTATGGTGTAAGGTTCTGTATCTGAAATGTCTGATTTTATGTCCGGAATTATATCTGAAAAGTCTGAACCAAACGTCTTCTTGAAGTCGAGATTTGCATCATTTTCAGCTCGGATGAAGGACAGAGATCCACAGCACTCACCCTTAACCAGAAAATTTGACAACTAATTAAATTCTTATACCAGAGTCAATAAAACTGCTATACTTTATGGATCTGAGACAGTGCTTATAACTAAAACTTTGGTTTAATGTCATTTCTAAACAGAAGGGGGAATTATGCAATCTTAATAAAAAAATATACTGAAAATATAGTTTTTGCTATGAAATTACATAAGCCCAGAACATGAAAGAACTGACAAGATTTTCAGATCAATGGTGGTGATGAACATTAAAGGCTATACAGACAGTTCTGTAGATAAGAAATCCTGGCATATGCAGATTCGTACTGATGCATAGTTTTTTACATAAACTTTTTTCTTCTGTTTATTGGCAACTGCGAGTGGACTCAGGTTATATCAATTGGTGGGAATTTTATGCAAAAACTTGATCTACATCATGTTTCAGAACACATTAGTTAAGTATGCCAGAAACTGTCTGAATAAGGAAGGAGAAAGAGCAAGGCAGCAAAGCAGGTTAAATGTTCTGTCCCATAAGCTTCATGGGATTTTAACTTTTATTTTAAACAGAATGTTGTTTTGTTCAGTATTTCACACCTATTCACCCTCAGACCAGACTCAGGTGTGTCACACATCATAATGACTGAGTTTGCTTCAGACAATGGGAGATAATTAACCTACTGAGGTCTAACAGCCTGGAGATACATTACTGTATCTCTAATAGTCCTGGGGTGTATCAGTTTTATGAGTCAAGCTTCTCTGCATCGTTGATGTCTCACAATAGAGATGCTCACCTCTGAAACATAATTAACGGCATCCCTGAGGTTGAGCTTATGGAAGACATTGAAGAGCTCATCTTGTTTCTTTATAGCTGATGGCTTCATCATGAAAGGGCGTAGCCATCCCTCCTCAAACTTGTTCCACCTTGCCGTACGAGCAGGTGAAAAAAGAAAAATAAAAAATAAATTTAAAAACATGAAATGAAGGTACACAATGGAGTCATACATTTGTTTATTTGCCTACAGTGATTCCTGGACATGGACAGTATGAAACAAAAACTCTGAGCATCGTGTACTGTTCAGCTTACTTCTCTCTCATGTAGTTGTGGCCTATTTGTCCAGATATGTCTTCAATTGCTACAAGGATGTGGTCAAAAGCCTGAGAAAAGTTATCAATAAAGACAAATTATTGGCACTAAGTTTGTTTTGTTGTGGGAATCTGGAATTTCGTGGAAGTACTATGGGATGCCTTACTCTGTTCTGCAGTTTTTCCATCAAGTGGCGTTCTTCTGTCTTTGAGGACCTTTTCACTTTCAGCCAGGTTACCAGTGGTTTCATAGTTATCCCCTGCAACAAGCAATAGCTTATGTATTGGAATATTTTGTAAAAAATGTGAACACAGTAAATTTTACCAGAATCATTTTAACACAACTGTTTACATAATGGTTTCACATGGTAATAATTTAGGTATGTTGTAAGTATGGACTTCTCTTATGGTTAGGTTTTCATGATCAAAGATCGATTTATTCACCTGTAATACAACAGTGAAGTACACAACTATGAGTGTAGTGCTAATCATCAGGTTTTTCTCCTTAACCTTATTCCCATCAAGCTGAAAGGCCAGGGCATAAGCAACTGCCCCTCGCAGGCCACCATAGCTCATGATGATCTGGTCAATGATCTCAAGGGGGATCAGTCTAAAGCGATTTAGGACCCAGGTGAGGGCAAAAACTCCTGAAGTAAAACCAGAAGCACAATATTAAAATAAAGAATAATGCATTTACAGTTTGAGAAAAATGTTTGGAAAGATCATTCATGGTTTTTGCTTCCCCCTATCCCTCCAGGTGAGAGTAGAACTTCTTCTTACCTATTATCCGGTACACCAGTACAAAGAGGATGGTGAGGAGTATAAAGGCTGTGTTCCACACCCAGATCTCAGGGTCTATGGCAGAGAGTCCCAGGAAGACGAAAATGATGGTCTCTGAGCCATTGGCGAATACCTTCATGGCGTATTTCACTGTGTTTGCTGAAGTCTCTGACATGTTGGAAGCAACATATTTCTGACAGCAAACTCCACAGAACGTGATCCTATAACACATGGAAAACAAGTGGAATTCCTATCTGTCATTAAAGAAATATAAGCTTCTCACTTTAGTTTTCTTGGATAGTTTGAATATATTTACAGTGTAAGCTGTTCAGAGTTTAACAAACTGTAAGGCTTATTTCACATTAAAATATATTATTGTACCCTTCTGCATCATCAAATCGTGTATAAAAAGCACATGTGCATAACAGAAGTGTGTCTTTGCAAAATGTGTTTTTAAAACTGTGCTTACGACAAAATGGAAGACAAGGAGAGCATCTCAGCTGTCAGATAGGACAGGTAGGAGAAAACAAAGATGAAACCAGGCTCAATGATCTGGACATTCTTGGTGCACCGGGTCAGGAGAGAGATGAGGATTGCAAACACCACACCAACCAACGCACCTCCAAAAGCAACAACAATGAAAGACACTGGACCATCCAGTGTCATCAGGGCACACGATGACCAGGTGGAAAGACAAAAACAGACAGCATTTAAGTTTAGCATTCAAGATCTGGAGAATGTATTGCACTCTTAAAATGTTAATTATTCATTTTCATTTTAAATCATACACACATATATCTTATTAAATTTCATACAGACTTATTTTTCTTAATTAAATACTTTGGCATCTTGTTTTTTTCCCATATGTTCTTATATGGAATCTGTATTCCCTTATAAGATTTCCCTCAATAAAGAGTGACACTAAACATGTAAATACACAAGAAAACATAAATTAGATTGTCAAACAAAAATATAAAATGTTAGTTTGAGACGAAGTTTGTTCCATACCTATGCCTTTTATTATTTCTACTCCATTGATGTTATCTGCTCCCAGAGTTACAAAAGCATCACACACATTGTACAGCACCTGTGGAGATATTAAGAAGGTTAAAGGTTGCAAATAAACCAAAGAACAGAAATGGGAAATTAAAGTGGCAGATTTACATACCAGCATCCACCACAATGTGTTTTACATTACAGAGAACTGTATCCTGTATAACATATTTCATTGTACTGGAAACCAGCTGAGCTGAGAACTTACCACTGTAACCCCATCATTGAGAAGAGATTCCCCAAACACTAAGATGAAGAGCACTTCATTGACATGAACTTCTTCGAAGACAGCCAGAACAGCCACAGGATCCACCGCAGACAGCAGGCTTCCAAAAAGCATGAACTGCAGCAGGTCAATGTTCAGGTCACCTAAAAGTGATAAATAGAACAATGGTGTCTGATGTCTCCTCAGTGTATGGCCTTTCAGAATGTTACATGCTGACCTCCCAGCAATGCTCTCCATGCAAAGGAAAACTGACAAGCATCACTATCATCAAAATTATTAATGATCTTGGGCACAGGAAGATAAAAGTTAAATTGTGTATGAGGTTGAATGACAGAAATGTGACATTACCCATGGCTCCACCTAAATAAACCCCCCATAAAGAAAGGCCAACGGTGACAGCGTTCCACACAGTCCCAAGAATTGCATAAGTCAAGATGGCTCCCATATTGCTGAAGAATAGCTTGTTGGGCATGAAGTAGCCAGCATCCAAGATGATCTGCGGCAGCAGGTAGTAGAAGAAGGTCACAGGTGCCAGGCTGAAGGTCTGTACCTTGTCTGCTCCCCAGACAATTCCACCCAGGACAAAGCCAATGAGGATAAGAAGTGCACTCTCGGGAATTAGTATGGTCAGCTTCTGGTTGATATGAAATGCTGGTGCAGACAAGAAGAGAGCACAAGGTTTTCCAAAATGTTTATATTCATTCTCCAGCATTTACATTGTAAGAAATCATTGTTAATGTCATAAGGGGCAGATGGATCCAAAAAACACAGTCAGATTTGATCTCTATGCCAAAAATGTTCAAATATCATGTAATGAAATGCTATAACTGCAAATAAATAGCTTCTTTTTTGTCTCTTAAGCTCATGTATCTGTGTGAGAAACCCAAAGCTATAGCTCAAGACTTGTTGACATCTCATTTTTGGACACTTTAATTCTTTATTTCTCCAGGCTTCAGAAATAGTGAAGTGACTTTAGAAAAATATACCCCGTATTCTTTCCAAATTATTATTATTACTTTGAATAGTTACAGCAAGTTGATCTGTGATGTCATGAAGACGAACACAGAGGCTGTGCAGTAATACCATGGACAAGTGGTCATGATACCCTATCTGCTGATTTTTACATGCTAGTGGAATGTTTCTGGAGCTGCGATGGGTTGGCACCCCGCACAGGGTGTCTCCTGCCTTGTTCCCTAACATCCCTTGGATAGGCTCCAGGCCCCCTGCGACCCTGTAAAGGATAAGTGGATTGAAAAGTGAGTGGATGGATGTTTCTGGAGTATATGTCAACTGTCGATGATGCACTGAAAGCTAATTTGAGGTAGAGCAATCAAATACATATTCAACTTAACCTTCTTACTCATGTTACACAATAATGAAATGTGTGTAGAAATGTGCAGCGTTCAAAAAGTGAGGATCAGTGGCTCAGTCTGTACCAGTGGATCTTACGTAACCATGAGTGGTTAACCATCAATCTTTTGGCAAAAAAACGAATGTAATATTTAAATGAACACCACCTGTCACTTAATTTGCCAATCATTATGTTCTGTCATAAAACAACAAATCTCACCCCCAAAGGCTTCACAGCCTGTATAATGGTTGAGTCCAAATGTCATAGTCAATGAGTTGCAGCCCTAACATCACAGATTAAATTAATGATCAACAGTGTTTGTGAAGAGAGGAAGTATATGATGCATTCAAAGTTTTTTCCATTAAGAGTATTATTAACTATTGCTGTTTCCTAACTCCACAAAGTCGTCAGCATGATTCAGCCTTCATTACCATCCTTGCTGTTTGAGTAGTACTTTCCGTAACTGAAAGCCAGAATTAATCAGACCAGTAGCTAAGTGTTACACAAGACCTATGGCTGAGACTTGTCCTGGATCAGCAGTCACTTCCAGAAGGTTAAAAGCAGTGGTGGGTTAGCACCCTGCCCTGAGTGTTCCCTGCCCTGCGCCCTATGTGCTCTGGGATGGGCTCCAGGTTTCCCCGCAACCCTCACCAGGAATAAGCGGTTAAGATAATGGATGGATGGATATATATATATATATATATATATATACAGTTTTTACACAACTAGTCTCTTTTCAATGGCCTGTGGGATAAAGTACATACTACTTAACCACAGGAGTTGCATTAACATATTACAGGGCATAGGACAAGCACATCCTATAGAAAGGTAGGTATTTTCCTTATGTGGTCACTGAACATCACCTTCACTACCATCTGTGTCTGACTGTGATGAAGACAAATGTACAGCTACATGTTACTAATCACTGCTCAACTCCTACTGTACACATCGGTGCCGTAAAGTCAGTGCAACAACTCCAGATATGTGTGTTGTGCCTTTTCAGTTTTAAAAAGTTGAAATTTCAAATGATTTAAATCATTATTTTTCCATTACTTTGGAAAAATGACAACTAAGGCTGACAGTAAATTTTACTGTGCCATCTCAGGATGTGTAATTAAATATCTTATAAGACATTTGTTGTGTTTTGTCAGCTTTGTCACAGATTTGCATTAATAAATAAGACATTTCTAAATGCACATATCTGATAGTTGGAAAATATATGAAAAGTATTGATGACTGAAAGGTATTTATTGGGTTATTATTGTTGTTGTTGTTATTATTGTTACGCACCTTTGTTTTTAGACAGCACATTTGCTTTGCTTCTGCTTGTGTGCTTCAATTTTCTTAGGCCAAACTAATGCAAGTCAACCCTGTTACTCTTAAAACATAATAGGGTTGACAGTATTGGCTATTTGAAGATAATTATTGCTAGCTAACAGTTGAAGGTCCAGGTATTATATCCTATGCATTAAATTGGTCATTTTTATATATACTAATCATAACTTGAAATATATATTTTTTACTATACAGTATCTTGAAAAGTGGTAATAGTACTGTTGTTTTATTCTTGTTCCCCTACATCAAACATACTACATTAAAAATGAACAGAAGTTTACTTGTCCTTTACCTGTTGTCTTACTGTCAGAGAGATCATGCCACATCCTGGAAATTATTATATTATTATGTTATTTTTGGAAAATACCACCATTAAGCTAGGATTTCTTTATGAGTGTAGCAGGGTTGATTTCGCCTTACAAGAACACAATTTTTTATGTTTGAAATATGTATTTAACAAAAAACCTATTCAATAGCAAGAGCACAATTTAGCCATTATTTAAATGTGAAATTTGGAACATGTTGTCAACATTTTACCAATTAAAATCCAGCTGAATCAGAACAATCACAGTGGGAGAGAAACCAAATGCCTCACCCTCTTCTACATAACAGATAACATTAAAGAGATTTAAAATCACTTTAATTATATTGATGTGGCATTAATTGGGTTTTCTATGAAGTGAGAAGACATATTAATAGCCTGTTTTAAATTTAGAGTTTATTTGTGATTATAATAATTTAATTGGTGATTGTTTCTTGGGGACACAAAAGGAACAAATTTTGCAGAACAACACAACTAGAACTTTGCTGAAATTGAGTGGTTAAGGGCTCACCTCCTGTCACATCAAAACCTTATCATTTGAGGACCAAAGTTTCCAGTCCACTTGGAGACATCAGGTTAAATCTATGTTTAATAAGCATTTTCCCACTGATTTCACAAGTCAATTAAACCCATTTGTCCAAGATGCATTTAGCCTGTCAGATGCAAAAAACAGAACCAGCAAGACTTCTTCATAATGAAAATCAGAACTGACCTTCATCTCAACACACAAACAGTGACATTAACATGCATTGAAGCTGATTAGGCTAATTCTTCTAGTGTTTCTTAACCACTGAGTGCAGATTAAATACTGTTGGGAAATTAAAGAACATTGAACATTGAAGACAACTGCCATCTGCTGGAATTATCCAGTCATTGCAGCCACGGTGCTCTCCAAGCATTTAGTCTTTTTCACATTATTTTAGATTGCAGAACGTATACAGTAATGCCAGTTTCTGCATGAATGTGTTTTTTTTGTGAGGGGTTATAATTTCAAAGTTATAATGAACTCACCAACACCAAATTTTTCTGATTAATACCAAATCTAACTTGCAGTCTATTGTTAAACATTATCATAGCTTCTAGGTGTGCAATAACATGGGGGTTTTGCTGTTCTTTATGCATTAGAGAAGATCAGACAAAGTAAGCTGAATGTACAGACAGGGGATAATGTTTACCACGTAAAACAAAAAAAACCCAAACGTTTCCTGAGTCCACTGCACTTCCTCTTTGGGAACCGGGTGTAGTGGTTAAGGACGGCCAGAATAATTATGCAGTTTTACCTTTGAAAAATATTTTTAAACTTCATTTCTTTACTAAAATGTGCAATTAAATACTTGTACCAAAGGAAACAAAGATATACAGGTTAAGAATTTAAACCCATATACTTATTGCCAGCTACGTTTTTCATATTTGTTCTGACAGATTTTCATATTTTTCTTTTTTACTATTTGTTTCCTTTAAGACTATTTGTTTCCTTCTAAGACTAAAACTAAAACAGCTTTTCCTTATCACTTAGCAGAATGTGGTTCATCATGATGAAGTACACTAACAAAGAAACAGC
>JABJVR010000892.1:0-57563 GCA_025773905.1 Chitala chitala
GGTTTCCTCCCACAGTCCAAAGACATGCAGGTTAGGTTGGTTGGTGTGTCCAAATTGCCCGTAGTGTGTGTGTGTGCGTGCCCTGTGGTGGGTTGGCGCCCCACCCTGGGTGTCCCCTGCCCTGCGCCTTATGTGCTCTGAGATGGGCTCCAGGTTTCCCCGCGACCCTCACCAGGAATAAGCGGTTAAGATAATGGATGGATGTATCTTAGGATGTGAACAACATATAGCTGTACATGCATTCACATAGATATCAATAACTGCAATGTAACTGCGCACAAAGAATCTTGAAATTTTTCATATTAACATCGCTTTTTTATTGATAATGCAGTTCTTGTACTGTAAAGAGGGTTTGCTGGTTTTAGGGTTCAATGTTTTGGTTTTCACTACTTTTTCATTATATTACCAGGGGACACGTTCAGTTCAAATGTACGTCTTGCACATTTTGAAGGAACGGACCCAAACATTGAACGATTTGCAAGGATTGAACGGATGGCACATGTTGCCTTTCGTCCGTATCGTGAAATGTACTAGGTGGAAAAAAAACCCAAACAGTTCAGAAAAAGCTCACCATGTATATGAAAAAATAGACTACCCCGAGCGCTGCCCCAGCTGCAATTATTAAACCAAATGTACTGTAGTAAGCAAAGGTTTTGCAATTATTTTGCATTATTAAACTAAATGTACTTTAGTATACAGTGTCTGAGTAAAACCTGACGAACGCAGCCCCAGCTGACGACATCAGCGGTTATCATTACAGTTTAATATATGTAAAGTAATTTTTGCATTGGCCGACTTACGACCAAATCGAGTTACGACTGGTCGGTCGAAACCGATTGCACTCGTAAATCGACGATGACCTGTAATCAAATTAAGACAGGAATATAACATAATTTCATTATAATCCAGTGTAATACACCCATCTCTGCACATAAATAATTTAGTTTCAAAAGACGTCAGTGCTGTTTATGCAAATCCTTTTTTCTTTCACATGATACAGACTCACCCCAGAGGACTCCACATGAAGCCGTGTTTATAGTGCATGTAATTCAAGAGCTCGTTCCCACATGGGCTGGTGAAGTTTTCCACAAAGCCCACGTCTGAGTCGTTGTATTCCTCAAAGGCATGAAGTTTGGCCATTCCTGGTATTAATTTGCTGGGGGAGAGTGATGAGGTGACAGAAGAAGCAGATAGGGCACGAGGGTTGTAGGGTGTTGTGGGAGGCTGTGTGGTTTTATTTACTGCTCGTTTCGCCGAGAGGAGGGGAACTAAGGGATTTGTCATCATAGAAAAAACATCACGTGATCAAGGGTCGCTCATAGCTGTAAAACAGGGGTGTCCAATCACGGTCCTGGAGGGCCACAGTCGGTGCAGGTTTTTCTTCCAACCAGTTCATTCATTTTGATTTGACAACCATCTCAATTATTATATCAATTGCATCCTTGCTTCTCTGTACTCGTCCTGATCATTTGCACATGTCTGCACTTAGTTGTCTTAATCATTTGAGCAAAAACAACAGTTACAAAGAAAAAAGTTAAATGTCAGTCTCTTGTACTTTCAGATCTGTAAAATTATATAAATCACACATTACAATGTCACTCTAATTGCAGAATCAGAGTAGAAATTGTCTGGATAATTTAGCATGATGTTTTATTCAAACCAGGAATAATTAATTGCATTCAAATTGTAACAAATGAACAGCAGAAACAAGTGTCAATGACAAAGAATGTTTAATCAGGATCAGTGATTTAAGGACTGTGATCATTAACAAAAGATCAATGTATGTCATAATTGTTAAAAAATGCTAAGAAGCAACATCAGCAAGTCCTTGTCATGCTTTTAAACTTCTTTTTAAAAATGAATAAAGCTTGTTCAGAATTTCTGGATTGACACAATTATGACTCGTGTGCCTCTATATTGTCCCGTAAATCTCCATCTCTTGCTAGTGTACCTTTTTCTTGATATTTCTGATGTTTAAGTTTTCTCAAATTAAACCGTTACTGCATTATTATGTCAATATTATATGTTTACAATTACAGGAATGTCTTTACATAACTGAGTTTTATAAATCCATGGGTTATTAAAGAACATTTTCAATTCATCTGAAATTATTAATTTCGTATATAGCAGGTGGAATGGACAGGAGGTTTCATCTAAACCCGTCTTTATAATGTTATTTTTATTATTTATTTATTATCAAACGTAATTATGTTTTGTATATTAGAACTGGCTGCTTTGTTTATTTTAAGCAAAATGTGTTTTGACTGCAGGTTAAGTAAACGGTTTCAAAATTATTTTAGTGAATAATTTATAATGGTGTTTGATAGTACATTTTATTTACAAAAATAATAAAGATGGTGCACATCTTAGTCGGAAAATTAAATATTTCTGTCAGTTAATTATATTAGCCTCATCAGTTAAAAGCCTTTAGTTACCTGTTGCTAAGGCAGCACGGAGTATGTAATTATCAGAGGCAGTTGTGGCGTTCAGAGATTTTGACTCAGAGATTTTGCATTTTGCATCACTACCTTATCCATGATCAACATGAAATAGGTGGGGACGTAATTTCTAAACTGATTTGTAGTGTTTATGCATGCTTGTGACAGTAATACAGTGGAGCTAGCAATATCTCTAGAAAAGGACGTCAGTGGCCTCTAGTGGAGTAATAAAGCGATACAGGCCTATATAGTAGAACAAACGTGTTGAAGCAATATTTAATCTTCAAAGGCCCATAAACCTTGTTTGAATTCAAAGACAGCTAAAACGTCATCAATGTATGTGTTAATCCAAATTGCCAAATAAACGTCTCGTACAGTGTCAAACTGTAGAAAATGTTTAATTTCACTTGTGAAACTTAAACATTTAATTGTGCAACAATACATCCAACATTGGTGTAGTCATAACAGTGTAACATCAAAATGAGTGTGTGTACAATGCAAAGGTGTACTACATAAACAGCGCTGATATTAATCACTGTATTTGGTTGTGTACATTTATTTTATTCATTCTTGCGGCGTTCTGTTCCCGCCCATTCCTTACCTCTGACCAATTACAGACGGAGTTAAACTGCTATGACGGCCAATGAGAACTTGGAGTAGTGCCTCGTGCCGACGTACTCGGCCTGACGTTAAAACATCATCATGGCCTCTGATTCAAGCTCCGTGGAGGGCAAGAGAAAATTAGAAGAGGACGAAGAAAAAGGGGGTGATGCAGACGACAGTGACTGGGTTGGGCCAATGCCCAGTGAAGCTGCACAGTCAAAGAAAAGAAAAGGCGAGCATTTGTTTTCTTTTTATTGCCAACTCTGGGGCTTGCAAAAGGCTGCGGTATGCTTCTCAGTTTAGTAGCTAACTGTTAATACCAGGCTAGCTGTGTAGTTTATTAATATCACATGGCTCCGATATTTAAAGTTACTAATGAAAGCAATCGGTTGACATTATTGTATAACTCTTGTTTTGTTTTGTTGTCCTTCAGTGCTTGAGTATGAACGCGTTTACCTGGATAACCTGCCGTCTGCAAGCATGTATGAGCGGAGCTACATGCACAGAGATGTTATTACGCATATCGCTTGTACCAAGTAGGTTGATAGGTTTGAGAATACACTGGTTCATCATTCACTTTAATATGAGATCGTAGTGATAGCGAAGAGCTCCAACGCGCCTTTCTATATATAGTATATTAGTATTTAATTGACAGTAATAAGGGATTTAGCTACAATCAATAAGTAGCATTGCAGTCCTACAGGAGTAGAGGTGTTCGTTTTTTAACTGAGCTAAAGCATTGTGCTGTTTTTACTTTCTCAATTATTGCCAAACTCAAATTGCCCGCCGTTTTTCAACTGAAGCAGAATGTTGGTTGTATTTACCTGACTTTCAATTCACAGGACTGATTTTGTAATAACTGCCAGTCAGGATGGCCATGTGAAGTTTTGGAAGAAGAAGGAGGATGAAGGAATAGAATTTGTCAAACACTTTCGCAGTCATCTTGGTTTGTAGATATTTTCTTGTTCTGTCTTTGCCTCAGTGTATTATATGAATTTTATATAATTGAATGTTTTCCCCTTCAATCTCTGTTTTGATCTTTGTGAAGAGCTGAGAGCAGTCTTTAAATGTGCTAAAAGGTATTTGAATTTGCCATTTAAAATGGGTAAACGTGAGGCTGCTAAACTGATTTGCCAAAGCGAATTTTTATCTAATGCTTTAATATTCCAAAAGATGTTTTCTGAAATTTTGAAAGCTGAAGCAGAGTGTAAAGGATAGTGACTTAACTTGTCCTGAATGTTTTGCAGTGTTCGCAAAAGAGCCTTCACAGGTATGAATTTCTCACTGTTGTCTCTGTCCATCAGGGGTTATCGAGTGCATTTCAGTCAGCGCAGAAGGTGCCTTGCTCTGCACCGTGGGGGACGACCAGGCCATGAAAGTCTTTGATGTTGTCAACTTTGACATGATCAACATGCTTAAGTTGGGGTAAGGTATCCTCCATATTGTAATGCACTGCTTACAGAGCTACTAACTGAGGTGTTAATGGGTTAGGGGAAAAGTTAATGGAAGTGCAGGGTTTTAAAATTGTTTTTGTCATAGTGCAGGGGAGGCTGAAGGCAGTGGGGCTTCCATGGAGTAAAGTTCCTGTTGTTTTACATACTCTGATCTGGTTCTGTCCCTCTCAGCTTTCACCCCGGTCAGTGTGAGTGGATCTACAACCCAGGAGATGCCATCTGCACGGTGGCCTGCTCTGAGAAGTCGACAGGGAGGATCCTTGTCTACGACGGGAGGGGAGGAAACCAGCAGCTGCACGCGTTCGACAAGATGCACTCTTCCCCCCTGTCCCAAATCCGGCTGAACCCGCGATACCGGGTCATCGTGTCGGCGGATAAGACGGGCATGTTGGAGTACTGGACCGGCCTACCCAATGAGTTCAGGTTTCCCAAGCACGTGCAGTGGGAATACAAAACGGACACTGACTTGTATGAGTTTGCCAAATGCAAGACCTACCCTATCAGCCTGTCCTTTTCTCCTGACGGCAAGAAAATGGCCACGATTGCCACAGACCGCAAAGTGAGGATCTTCCGCTTCCTTACTGGGAAGCTGATGCGAGTGTTTGACGAGTCGTTGACGGTAAGTTTAACGATTCCAGGCAGAAGAGTAGCATTGTTTAAATGTCAGATATGGTACTAAAAGGTCTGGGTTGATGGGTGACCTCTGATGTGTGTGGTTATTTCAGCCTGGCCAGTTGTTGTTGTTCCGAAGTTAATAACGTTGTGGTTAGTGTATATTTCCACACAGCATCTTAACTTCATTATACACAATCTGAATATGCTGCAAAATTAGTCCATGTCAAGTTTTTACATAAATTTTTCTTCGTACTTGAATCGTATTTCAGGTTCCAGTGCTGCTGAATGAAAGGCGTGTTGTGCAGCAGTTGATAGCTGCACAGAAGTTTATTACTATTAAGATGAGTCGTTGCTAGTGTGTAATTGTCTGTTCATCTGCTGCAATGTGCAAAGCCGTCATAAACGTTAATGGTTATTTACTGGAGTTACCTTAATTGGCATGGAAGGTCTGTACTGATTAGGCTTCAAGGAGATATGGAAGCTATAATTTTGAAATTTGTTTTAGACATGAATGGATTTTTTTTTTTTTAAGTGTGCGATAGCCACAGCTGTGGGCGGGGCTGATGCCTCCGTCTCTCGCAGATGTTCACAGAGCTCCAGCAGATGAGGCAGCAGCTTCCTGACATGGAGTTTGGACGCAGGATGGCAGTGGAGAGGGAGCTGGAGAAGATGGATGGTATACGGCTGACCAACATAGTCTTTGATGAGACGGGACATTTTGTCCTCTATGGGACCATGCTGGGCATCAAAGTCATCAACGTGGAAACAAACAGGTGTCTTTTTGCACCCCCCCATCATGCATCCCATTATTGTCCAGTCCTCACATTCTTCTTGAAGCTTCAACCTGAACAATTTTTTTTTAATTATTTTAACATGGAAAAGACTACCCCTTTTGTGGCACCTTGTCTTTCTTTAAAGGAGCAATGCATTCTGGGTAATTGGACACTCCATTCTGAAGTACAGCGCTTTGGACAGGAGAACTGGCTGCTGTTTAACAATGGCTGACGCACACAGCATTCTCTCCTCTGTTCAGGTGTGTGCGGATCTTGGGGAAACAGGAGAACATACGTGTGACCCAGCTGAGCCTGTTCCAGGGTGTGGCCACGGCCAGCAAGACTGCACCCACCATTGAGATGAAGGCCTCGGACAACCCTGCCTTGCAGAACTCAGAGCCGGACCCCACTGTCTTCTGCATTGCCTTCAAGAAGAACCGTTTCTACTTGGTGAGACTCTACTGGGTTGTACAGATGGTTATAGCTATGTAAAGGCATGGAGCTATATGTTACCCTTACATTTTACTAACGTTGTGTAGAATGGATAACTCTAGAGAAGTGTGCTGCTGAAGCACACAGCTGCAGTGAGCCATTGATAGCCATCTCGGCTGAAGTTACACTTATGTAGTTTGATAAGCTTTACTGCCGTCCTGCCACAGTTCACCAAGCGAGAGCCTGAAGACACAAAGAGCGCCGACTCGGACAGAGACATCTTCAATGAGAAGCCCTCCAAGGAGGAGGTCATGGCTGCCACCCAGGCTGAGGGGCCCAAGAGGGTGTCGGACAGCGCCATTATCCACACCACCATGGGAGACATTCACCTCAAACTCTTCCCAGTCGAGTATGACCATCCTTTTTTTTTTTTTTTTAAGCTAGCCTGATTGTCACATGGTCTTGAATTTTACCAGTATGAATGTGGCAGCCTTAATGACTTTCCTGGCCATTTGTGACATAGTGTGGTGTTATTCTGACATGTCTTTTATGGTTATTGTCCATCTCTTTTCTGCAGATGTCCAAAAACCGTGGAGAATTTCTGTGTTCACAGCAGAAATGGTTACTACAATGGCCATATATTCCACCGTGTCATCAAGGTATGGCCTTCGTCATTCGTAAAAGCGCCTTCTGATAGGCGTCATGTGAAAAGTGTAACGCATTGTTATGGAGCTGACTTGCAGACCCCAACCTCTGTGCCCACCCAGGGCTTCATGATCCAAACAGGAGACCCTACTGGCACTGGGATGGGTGGGGAGAGCATCTGGGGTGGAGAGTTTGAGGATGAGTTCCATTCTACTCTGAGGCATGACCGCCCCTACACCCTCAGCATGGCCAATGCTGGGCCTGGCACCAATGGCTCCCAGTTCTTCATCACCGTTGTGCCAACTGTAAGCTCACCTCATTAGCTACAAGGTTTATTTATACATTTTATTTCCTTTGAGCTGTTTTATATTGAAGGTCACGTGTGTAGAAATGTAGTGCTCTCCTACTTGACTTTGAAACAACCCCCCAATTTTATTGCAGCCCTGGCTGGACAACAAGCACACGGTCTTTGGCAGAACAGTGAAAGGAATGGAGGTTGTGCAGAGGATTTCAAATGTGAAAGTCAACCCAAAGACAGACAAGCCCTATGAGGACATCAGTATCATTAACATCACTGTTAAATAGTTTTTTTGTACTTTTTTTTTTTTTTTTTTTAATAAAATCAATGTTAAATGCCGCAGTACTCAACACTGACAAGTTACTGGCTTTGACAATCCTGAAATACACCTATAGCTCTGTACAAAACCCAGTTAAACATAATTTTCCTTAATTTAGTATTTATTGGCATATTATGATATACAAAAGCATAATGAACTTCACAAGTTACAAATGTTGGGATGAGTACTGTGCTTTCACATGTCAGGTTATGCAGGAAATGTAGTTTCTCACAAATCAACATGGTAGAATATCCTGTGAAACAAAATGCATAAATTCAAACATGCTTTAAATAGGTACAAGTAGTTAACATTACATAGCAATGACATCAAATAAGGACCGTTTACCTAAATCCAAATTTTCAGACTTTGAAACAGGCTTCCTCCTATGTACTGTAATCTCATAACAGGTATTGTAAATAAATTCTCTGCTTCTTCCACCTACCTAAATGAGTAGTAACACGAGTGAGACCCAGGGTGCTAAAACCACAGCAGTTTTTACAGCAGCTGGTCACAGTTTTGTAGGATACCGAACACCACATTCAGAAAATGAGAAACAATTCTCATCCGCAGCATGGTGGTGATTTGTTCATTTGGCTTTCAAAAGATTTCTCAAACGTCATTTATATGCACATGAATACACCCACCTTAAGAACTTAAACACTCCTAAAAAACAGGAGGTGTGTTTAAAAAAAAAAAAAAAAAACTGGTTATGACATCTTTCCCTCCAACACAGCTACAAAAATCTCCAACTATTAAGAATTACCACAACTATACATATAAATGCAACAAGGCTTTCCAATTAGTTTTTTTCCCCTCCTGAGAACAGCACATAATCACCAGGCTGTGAAGGCAAACGAAACTAAAGTGGAACAAGCAAAACGTAATCCTGAAATTAGTTTTTCTTAAGGATTCAAGGTCATACAAAACAATTAAGTGCCAAACATCCAGTGTGGTAACAGGACAACAGAAGTCGGGTAAATCTGTGAACTCCTTAGTCACCAGTGTAGTGCCTTTGTATGACAGGCGTGATCCCACTGACTTGGGCACGCATTACAGAAAACCTTTACCAAAAATCAGATATTTTAAATTACTACATCACAAAGCCAAAAGTGAGTGACTCTTAATCCATAAATCATGGGAATAGGAATATTACAGCACTTGGATTGGCTGAGAACAGTGTTAATGAGATGGCTCAATATGGCTCTACAGCTCATGGACCCTGGTTAGGTGGAGGGGAGGGGATGGGTCAACCCAATATGTTTTCTAGTTGTAAAAGCTGAAGCACCAAAGATAGTCTTTCTTGAAACATGATAATCAATATGCAATGGAGTGAGTGCACACTGGATGCTCTACAATAGAAAAACTGTTACTATGTTGCATTTGTTTTACTTGCAGAAAGGATTTTTTCCTACTTTGTTATATCTGACAGTTCACATTATGGTTAAATAAAGACAAACTCTAATCTCAACTTTTCACCCTACCACAGGCTGTGATAATTTACAGCAGGTGTTGTGACTGGACGTTTTTATCTTTATAAATGAATATGTAACAAAAATACATGCAGAAAATCTGCCATCCTCCTTTACAGTTTAACACCATAAGGTTAAAAATTACAGAAACAGCCATTCAACTATAGCCAACCCTACAAATGTGAGGAAGTTTTAAAAATGTGAAGTCCTGTTGCTGTTAGTAAGCTCTGAACTACGTTCAAAAAGATACTTCCATGCCCTAAGCTTCAGTACAATGTTCCTCACCAGAGAATGTAACATACAACCAGAAGTAATAACATTATATGGAGAGGTAAGGATATGACTGTGTGTCGTCACATTTAGGGAAGGACGAGACTGACAGGAAGTATGCTGAATGGGTGGAGTCTGAAAGAGACTGGGTAGGATCAGGTGACACCTGGGCAGAGCCTGAAGGATTATGGGCAGGGCCTCTGAACACCAAGGAGTTCATGCCACATCCAACACTCCGGCAGCCACGAGCTGGCGTGACAGCCAGTCCAGGCCCTCGTGGAGTCCCATACCACTGCGGGCGTCGCACCCCTGGATGTGCCAGCTCCGTCCACAGCACAGCTTGTGTAGGCTTAGCAGCTCTGTGACCTCCTCCACTGACACTGCCCCGGGGACATCCTATGGATGTACAGGAGATACAGACTTACAGCAGAACAGGGGCCCACAAGGCTTATTCAAGTTGTGCTAGCAGCAGATGCACACCTGCCAAGGGCCCCCAGCAGCAGATGCACACCTTAAAACAGGCTTTCTATGTACTGTAATCTTGTAACAGGTATTGTAAATAAATTCCCTACTTCTTCCACCTACCTAAATGAGTAGTAACACGAGTAACACGGCCCTTAGCAGCAGATGCACACCTACCATGCTTACAAACTAAGAATAAAAGTTTCCTTTAATGTTTCACAATCTGCCCGTTTAAAAAGCTCACGGGAAGTAATGTTACTCTTCCCAAGATCCACTGTTTTCAAACCACTCTGTATGAACATGTAAACATTCTCTTTTTCGCTGAAGGTATTTCCACTTTCCTTACCCGGGTGCTGTAAACGTCACCCACCCTCTGAGAGCCAGATGCCAGCTCTGCAGATGGACCATTTCTTTACCTGCTTGTTGGCGAAGATGAGGAGCAGCGCATCCCTCAGCTCTTTCTCCGTCAGTAGCTTGGCGAGTTCGCTGTGAGCCTCCATGAGCCTGTCCCTGTGGCAGCTGTCGATCACGAACACCACAGCTGCAGACACACAAGGGGAGGAAGAGGTGAGGAGGAGGAAGTGTGCCCAGAATACAAGGGAACTGCCCATCTTTGGAACACGTTCGTTTTCATTAACACACCAAAAACCAGTCTTACTAGATTCATTAAAGGGAAACGTACCCTGCGTGTTTAGATAATAGTGCTTCCAGAGTGGCCTAAGTTTGTGTTTGCCACCCACATCCCAGATGGTGAACTTCAGGTTCTTATATTCCACTGTTTCCACATTAAATCCTGGAGAAGAGAACACAAAAAATACCCCTTCTAATGTGTAAACACACATGAACTAAACCAAGCTCTGGACTAAAAGGTTCTCTGAATGAATATGTCCATTAAGAACGACTGGTAATCTATCAAACATAACTGTTCAACCAACCCCTTGAGTATGTACTTTTCACAATGTCGTCCACAGCACCCGAAAGCATTTTCATGCAAATATCAAGTTGCACTTATTTTCCATAATAAGTAAAAACTGAGTAGCCATTTATTTCGACATGCACACTACATGAAACATACCGAACACACACAAGCTTAACTAAAGCAAAGTACAGGCGCTCTGTCTGGTTACCTATTGTTGGAATGGGCTGCATGAACTCATCCTGCTTCAGCTTGAAGAGGATTGTGGTTTTCCCAGCACCATCCAGGCCCAGAGTCACCACACGGATCTCCATCTTCGGCCCAATGTGCACTCGGTTGTCCTGAGACAGGGATGCAGACTTGGGTACATGAAAATACACTTTGTTTCAACTGAATCCTTCACCTTATGTCATTAAGTATAGCAGCACAGAAGTAAGTAATTGATCATTCTCTAGGATAAACTGACTTCAAAAAAAAGGAAAAAAAAGAAAAATTCATGCAGAACACAGTGAAGTTCATTATAAAAAATTACTAAGTCACTTTTTTTTTTAATTTAGCAATTATTACTCTGCATTTAAAAGGAACAGACTAAATACAGACTTACAAACACAAACACACACACACCCAAGAGCAGAGGTTCTGGTACCACCAGTTAAGCACATGTGGGGGTGGGGGGCGTACCTTTGTGAAGGTGACGGGGATGCCAGCGTCCAGCTGGACGTGGTCTGCCAGCTCTGTGAACTGCTGCTGTTGCTTGTGCAGGGTCTCCAGGAGCCTGGTGATCTCCTGCTTTGCCAGGACCACGCGGCAGTCGTCCTGTGGGCAGATCAGCCACAGTCATCATTAAAAGGGAGTCCTGGACCTTCACACTTACACACACTCAGCTGGGGGGGGGACTGTGGAAGTGCACGTAGGTGTGTGTCACATTTTTATCACTGACCTTGAAGGCAAATAAGAATACATCCATCCAGCCTGTACGTCCTGTGGGTACATTTTGACATGTTCTGCAATGTCCTGCATGTCCTATCTAACATGTCTGCAAGCTAATATAAATAATTTTTGTAAATTAAACCTATACTTAGCTACACGATCAGGACGCCACTGCCAGACCACTTACTGTAGAAGATGTCTAGAACGAGGACCAAAACACCATCCAGTGTTCAAGGCAGAAGGACAGCATACAGAGAGTGGATCTGAGAGAGGTAATACACCTGCAGTGTGTGTTTGTCTGCGAGCTCACTCCCACCTGCTGCAGCGTCTTCTCGCAGTGCAGACACGCAGTGGACACCTGGGACAGCAGGATGGTCATGTCTTCCTGCTGCTGGCGCAGCCAGATGAGACGCTCGCGCACGTGAGCATCCACCACGCTCAGCGCCATCTCCTCCTGCCGGCACAGGGTCTCGTGCAGGTCCGCAAAGTAGGCCCGCACGCAGGACCGCGCGCTCTCTGCAGTTCCTGGGACCTGGGCGTGTGCGGTACGGGGACAATAGCCACGCATGTTCAGTCCAATGGCACCAGTGCTTATTAATAAAGCTTTGTTTACCTCAGACTGCTGCTTGTGTACTCATAAGACAGTTTCCTGCTAAGTAAGCCTGCCTGCGGTCTGCATATCCGTGCGGACGCCGCGTCTCCCACACGTACGTGCTCCGTGTGCGCCATGCCAACGCTGTCCTCCACGATCTGCTCCCCTCCCTCGATCTGCCGCACGATGCCGGCCAGCTTCCGTGAGTACTCCGACACCTCCTCCGTGAACGTGCGGATGCAGTGGGCCATGTCCAGGATGGATGCTCGGATCTGATTGGCCTCGGCCTCCAGTACTGCATGCTGGGAGGGATAATAAACCAAGCCACACCAGGAATATTACAGCTCACATGTTAGGCTGAAAGACTATATAGAACATACAGTACTATAACTCTTTAAATTACTATTAATATTATTATTAAGACATTGTATTGTGGAAATAGTTAGAACGTTATATAGTTAGCTTCACATTACATTTAGCACAGAATTAAATTATAAAAAAAGCTTATCTTTGCTGTGGTACCTTATGTCCCTGGTGTTTGCCGTACTCCTTGCACACGCAGCACATAAGTGGGCCAGGCTGGCAGTCATCCTCCAGACACACAAATTCTATGGCGTGCACCTGGTGCTGGGGGCACAGGGTCTTCTCATGGGGCTTGTCGGCGAGCGGTACGCGGCGGTGCTTGGCAAGCGTGCGGGTCGAGTGCGTGAGCTGTGAGCAGTCGCCGCACAGGTGGGTGGCGCACACCGTGCAGTACATGGAGGCCGTGTGGCTCTCGTCTTCATCACAGCGGATGACACACTGTGGAGGAGGGAGTGGAGGTGGATGCGTGCCCACACAACACCTGCACCCTACCGGGGGCGCGTGCCGGTGCTAAAGCCCTGTGCTACTTCTGACATAATTTTATGTGTCACATGACCTAAGGAGAGCACTTTCAGACCTTCCACACCTACAGAGCTTCCTTTGCATAAAATGGTGAAGGAGAAACAGGCACAAAAGAACCTCAAGCCTGAGGGCAAGAGTGAAAATGGCTCTCACCTCTCCAACCCCTCTAAGGGCGTCCTCTGACATGCCTGACTGGTTAGAAGCCCCATTCTGCAGCCTCTCTAACAGCTCCAGCAGAGCAAAGTTCTTTTTCAGCCCCCAGACTCCAGAATCTCCTGTCAAGAATATAGAGGAAAACTTAGACACAGGATAAGACTAACAGCCATTTATATCTGAACATTTACACGGTAAATAAAAACAATGAATGAAATCAGTACTAATAACAAGCTGCTTTAAATCTAATATACTGATATTTCTGTACATTATCAAAATTTTGTAAGATGACAGGCAAAAAAAAACTATATATAATTTTTTTTTAAAGGGTCTTAAGGCATGAAAAAATTGCTTCAGTACAGTTGTGCTTTAAATATATACTATATGCAGTTTTTACATGAAAATCTGTTTTTAATAAAATATTCAAAAGCATTCTTTTAGAGACATATGCACCATAATCTCTTTTCTCTAAAAGACACCAAATATAATTATAAATTCAATATTGAGAAGTTTTACAATAATCCACTACACCAAATATTGCTAGGCATTTCATAAAAAATTACATCACTAAACACTCATGAGAGTTAGAAAGTCAGAGATAAAAAGCCAAATATGTGCTTTAATTTGCACAATTCAAATTAAAAAACAAAAACAGGTGTTCAATACACCCATGTAAATTAGGTATTGCAATTACAACCATTATCATAATTGAGACTCCATGCAAACATCACCTTTTAAAACAGATAACATGGGTAACATTTTTTCAAAACATTTAACCTAGATGTAAACAGCACACATCATGAACATAAAACTGATTTTACATAAAATAATTTATACATTTAAATAAAAAGTTCTACAGACTGCAATCAGAATCTCAAAACAAAACATTCATTCATCTTCTATACCACTTCATCCTGGTAAGGGCTGCGGGAAGCCTGGAGCCCATCCCAGGAGACACAGGGCGCAGGGCAGGGAACACCCAGGGCACGCGCACACACACACACAACGGGCAATTTGGAGACACCATTCAACCTAACCCACATATCTTTGGACAGTGGGAGGAAATCGAAGAACCCGGAGAAAACCCACCAAGCACAAGGAGAATATGAAAACTCCACACACACACACAGACCCAAGGTGGGAATTGAACCCCACGCCTGGAGGTGGGAGGCAACAGTGCTAACCACCACGCCACCTTGCTGCCCAAAACAAAACAAACATCTATAATTTATATAAAAGTAAATATATATCAGTAAAGAACATTTAAAATTTTCCTAGTAAGTACAGTCCAGCAGCACATATAATGTCCATGCTGTTACATGAAACTGATTAACTTGACAAACTGAAATTTCCAGTTGTCCTGCTTTGCATGCAGTAAAAATCAACATATTTGGAACCTCCAGGCCTTTCCATGCACTGAGAATAGTAATACCTTTGTTCAGAGTTGGTACATAAAGCCCACGTGGCTCAGTTCACAAGCCAACTACCCGGAGAGCACCGACACCTTCCAGTTCGGTGTTTTCTCATTTTGAAGGTCATTTAGGAAAACTATGCAAGGACCAAGCAGAGTAACTTCCCATTAAAACTCAGGTTAGCCTTTCAAATGTACGGTATGAGAATGAATTATGGTAATGTGGTGCCTCAAATGAATTGCCCAATTTTTACACAACTACTATTGAGATAAAGATAACATTAATTAAAGCAGACAGGAAAGGGAAATGAGAACATGTGACCCTGTTTATTTTCATATGAAAATCTTGAAGCCTTCTTAGGTAACTAGAGTAACAAAGCAGCTTTTGGAAGCACATTCTGCTTTGCCCTAATTTTTATTGTAACGGCTGATTAATTTCCTCATATTTAATACTAATTACATTCTCTGCACTGCCTATAGTTTGTCAGTGTTAAATTGGGCTCAAACAATTCTGGTGTTTTCATAGGCATTCAGTGATACTGAAATTTTTGAAGTCTTTGACAATTTTATGTTAAAAAAAATCTGAACACAAAATGTAATATTTGTTTTGCCTTTCAGTTTCAGACTTTTTAAATTTTGCATAATATACAACTACCTTTTATAATTATATATTAGTGACACTGCCACTTACTTCACTTCAAATCTATGTTTACACGAGCCATCCCTCAGACTGAATGTATTTTCCCTGTTATACGACATGATCGTAAATGTGGAGGCAGATTTCATGGAGTCACAAACATTACTTTCCTGTTGGTGGAGAAGCAGGTCAAAGAAAGACAAGCAAACAAAATGGGAGTCACTGCTCTCACCCAGCTCTGTGACCTGTCTGTCAAAGGGGCAGCGGACGGCCCTGCCGTGCAGGGGCAGGCGGGTGAGGCAGTCGTGGCACACCGTGTGGCCGCACAGCAGCAGCCTGGGGACCTTGTCTCCCTGCAGTGAGAAGACGTCCTCGCACACTCCGCACTCCAGCACCTGAAACAAAACACACCAACCCGCCGTGTACGCATACACACATTTTCAGGCTCCTCTATTTGAAAAAGTTCAGAGAGAAATTTTATTCATTGTGGACGCATCTGTATTTCAAACTGATTTTCATTTCCAAATTGGCTTTATTAATTAAGGAAAATAACTCATTCAATCTAAATCAGTCACATTAACAGATAAAATTATCAAAGGTCTTTGAGAACACAGTTCTTCAGTGTCTTACAATCACTTGTGGAAGCATTAATTGAAGTGAGCATGCCTTCTCAGTCTCAACTGATATGATGCTCATCATTAAATATTAGTGACCATCTACAAATTCTGCAGAATCAGATACTAAGGTTAAAACCTTTGACGCAACCAGTTTTATTTGCATTTAGCGCGGCATTTTGTTTACAACCAAATTCTAAAACTCATTTCTACAACTTATTTAATTATACTGCTCACCACCTCACGACATTTAACATTTCTCTACAATACAAGGTACTTGTCAGGAACATTAACTGATTCATCGTATGCGCTCACCTAACGTTTTTATTCCGTGTTAAAATAACTGACGCAACCCATACAAAAAGTACACTAATCCTTGCACTAGAACTATATGAGGAAAACATACAGATAACGCAATGCTATAACTTGATCAAGTATACACTTAGAAATTGTGATAATTTACATTTACACGCATCTGTTTAAAATGTTTTTTAAGACATTGTAACTGGCAATTTATTTTCACCGTATTTGCACACTACTGTAGCACAACGCAGTAGCTGGTTGGCAAGTATAAATGGAAATTTCTAGATGTAGCTTTACCAACCTCACCATCAGCACCAATGCATCACTGCCAGGCGGTGGGCAGCCAGCTCGCAGGAAGGGCGACTTTACGAGCATGTCTACACCTCATTTCGCTAGCTATCTTTATACCTCCCTATAAAATCTACGTAACTCAGAATGACACGCTTTGAGTATCGTCTGAGGAAACATTTGGCGTTTCGATAACGTTAATCGAAAGTCAACGCGGCAAAATATCAAATTTAATTAGCAAAAAAGCAGACCCATCAGGGCTGTCATCGCCACATCAATACATGCGACACCCGGTCAGCTGCTGCATCAGTTAGCCATGAAGGCATCTCCTTGTCACATTTGTTGTTACCGGCATTTAAACAATCGCGCAGTTTATATGCACCACTGCATCCGAGCTTGTAACAATAACACTTTCCTTTCTTCAATGCACGGCTGTTACGCACCTTAACGGTGTTTCCAGCTGCGGCTCGGCTGTGTCGACTGCAGGACTCCATCGCAGCGGCAGTCCCCTGCTTGTTTACACCCACAGCAGCGGCCATCCTCGGGCTCTACCACTAACACCGCTGCCAGGTGAACGAGACCACTCAAAAACGTTGCAATTCAAAGCTGCTCGTCTTCGCCGATATTTCATAAAAATGTTTTAAAAACAAATCTATCGTACTGAATTTTCTACAATGTTGTGTAAATTCTAACCACTATGTCGATTTAATGGAAACGACAGTGGTAAAGCATTCGTTTTGCCCCCCACAAAAAAATGGACGATTCTGTCAGCTGTTTCCGTCAATTTGGCTGCTTAGCAGCGCCGAGGAAGAGAAGTAAAAGGAAAACATCTCCTCCTGTGGTCAAAAATTGTAAATGTGTAGTTTCTGTACAGTACATATTAACAGGTTTTTCTAAGGTGAATGAATCTTGAATGCTGGATACTTACATTATAACCTAAAACAGGCCTCACCAACAGCCTGCCAGGTAGAAATAACATAAATAGTTGATATTATAGTGCTCTGATGTATCAAAATGTCACGAGGGATTAAATGTATTCAATTTTTTTAATTAACAGGCAGAAGACATGTCTGAAAGTTGAGTCATGTCAAATGGACTTCTTCTTAGGAACGTTTCACTGCTTATCCAAGTAGCTTCTTCAGTCTGAGAGAAATTGGTTAGGGAGCCCATATTTATCTTCCAGGGTGGTTTCAATGGTCAACTTACTTGAAAAGGCTTGTTGTCTGAACATTTTGGATAGAGAAGATACATGGTTTGAGAGAGGAGTGAATCGGTTTATATGAAAACTGGAAATCCTTCTATTAATAGAGCTGGAGGCATCAGACCCAACCAAATTTTTTTCCCTAATGTTACCTAGTAATATAAATTATCATTATTATGGACGTGACCAATAATTAAACATTATTGTAATAAATGTCCAAATTTTAGATTAGTATTAGGGTTGTGAGTTCAGACCTGGATCTCAGCATTGTGTGTCTGTATGTGGAGTTTGCATGTTCTCCCAGTGCATGTGTGGGTTTTCTACAACAGCCTTAAAACATGTTAGTTATGTGGACTGGACAACTAAAATTGACTTGTGTGTGTGTGTGTGTGTGTGTGTGTGTGTGTGTGTGTGTGTGTGTGGGATATCAATGTTTACAGGGTGTCCCCTACCTGCACTCTCGGCTACCTGGGTTAGGCTCCAGGCCACCTGGAACCCTCATATAGATAAGTGGTTATATAGTGTATGGATGGATTATCTGAACACACCCATCATAGTGGCTTCTGAATTCAATTGAAATCAAAATGTACTCTGCTACGTGCCAAGATGGACCTAGTTTACAAAATTCACTGTATATATTTCAATATCTTTATCTCCAGAATTTACACTGAGTTACTTGCTCATTGCATTCATGGCATTTAACATAGGCAGATAACTGTTTATTTAATTCAAAGTATTTTAGAAAGCGTGTATAAATATAAATTAGTCATTTAGCAGACGCTTTTATCCAAAGCGACTTACAACATTTCATATCTGTTACAATATCTGTTATAAGGAAAATATATTTCCTTAAAAACTAATGTTAATGTACTACATTTACATTTATTCATTTAGCAGACACCTTCGTCCAAAGCGACTTACAATGAATAACAGTACACGTGCATATCACAAACGAGGTCAAACAGTATTAGAGAATTGAACTAACACTAAGCGCTGTCCTACCATCAAAGTGCACACAATTAAGTCAAGCATTTGTTTCAAAAGTCATTCAAGTAAAGGGAAAGCATAAACATTTAAAATGCAGGTATTGTATTAACTAGAAAAACATGTACAAACATCTTTGCAACAATGGAGTGAATGGAAGCATAGATGAAAAAGATTTCATGTTTTAAGTTCTAAGGTGCTCCCTGAAATATGTACTAGAAATAATTTACTGAGTCACTGGTTGATATGTATCCTGGACGGTACAGTAGATGGCACTAAAGTACCTTCAGATGTTATATGAAATGCTGCAGTATAGGAAGAGCACCGTTTGTTCCCTTCTGCTTCCTCTATTCTTATGCCTGTGAAAGGTCAGGGGGGCGTAGCCGAGCAAATATGGACGTCAATCAGGCGAAACAAGAGCATCTTCTGGCATTAAAAGGTATTTCGATTTACTTGATCACTGACAAAATATGACATAAGTAGCAATTTGCGCCACATTACTAAGAAATTAATTAACTGACATAGCAAACGAGTAGCAAGACAAGCGTGTCAGATTTAACGCCTGCTAGCCTAGCATTCAGCAGCTAAACCAAAACAATAATGTAAATCAAATCAGCAAGACTATGTGGTTTAACTTTGATTCTGGTTATTTTCACGGATTGTCTTATGTCTGTTTGTGGTTTGTGTTTTTAGTCAACATAGACATTTATTTTAATTTATACACATGCTTGATAGTAGTTAACGATTTCAGTGTTGCCATTTGTTGCTATAGAATATTACCGCAAATTAGATGTAATCTTGAAATAATTTGTTTGTGATAACATGGGTGTCGGGAAATTAGTAAATGTGAAGCAGTGGATTTTAGTTTTTGAGGTGCGTTACACAGCAACTTAATTGCTGTCTTCTTTGGTCCAGGAATAGATATGCAAGAAGGCCTTCTTTGCAGAGTTTGCATTAAAATGTGATGTTAAGTCATTTAATGCGCACGCTAAATTGGTATTGTCGAATATTTATGTTACAGTGTTGAACTGGTGATTATTTAGTAATCGAACGTATAATATTGTAGTTACACCGTTATATCTGTTTAGTCTTTACATCTGTGGAAATCGACTGCTTTGCAGTCCGCCCTAAAACAAGCTTGTCCTTAATCGAGAAAATAACTTGCATCTTCGGTTATTTTACGAAGTAAGACAGTGTATTCTGCTAAATAAGGTAATTGAGTGAATTGCTTGATTAATGTATTATTATAATTAACGTACAGTATATACCCATACTTTTAGGTTTGTCACTTGTGTGATGTGGTATGTAAGAATATCACATAAAATATATATGCGTAAAATGCACGTTTAAAACAGGAAATGTGTTTGCTTGTTTACAAAGCATCAGTAATATGAATTTGTTTTCAATGAAGTTCTTACAATTGAACTATAGTAATCGTGTATTTGTTTCTGCAGTAATGCGGCTAACCAAGCCGACGCTGTTCACCAACATGCCAGTAACATGTGAGGACAGAGATCTACCAGGTTAATTAATAAATATTCTTTTACTTAAAGTGATTTGCATTTTTTCATAACCTTTTTGAAATCCATTTAACTTGCAGATTCATTTTTTTTTCTATCTTTGTATGAAAGGATCGATTTATGTGTGGTCATCCCAACACATTTACCTTTACCAGTACATTCATTTTAAGAGGTGAATTACAACAATATAACCTGACTTTAAGGTATAATATGGTCTTGGAACAGCTGAAGGCACAAAGTGAGATTGTGGATTGGAGAGATTTTTATACTTGCACTATATTTCCATCTGACTGCAATGCAGTCATGGAAACTGGAAATTGTTTATAATGTACTGTATGTCAGTATGACCCCTATGTAAATTTACTATTTATACAAGAATTGTGGCTTGGCGTGATTTCAGTAGTGTGGCACATAGCTGTATTTTCAGGAAATTACATACTGTGCATGTGTTGTGTGTGGTTAAAAATGAAACACCAGTGTTTGCAGGGAGGTCTTGTTTAAGAATAGTATCACTGCTTTACAATTATGGGCAGCTTTTGGTCCGTTGGTGTGTAGTAGTTGTATAGGCAAAAGTGCATTTACTGTAGGTTACGTTATTTTAATAGCTCTACTGTAAGCACTGGTGGTCTGGTTCACAGGCGATCTCTTCAGCCGACTCATGATGGAAGACCCATCGACTGTCAAAGGAGCAGAGACTTTGATACTTGGAGAAATGCTAACGCTTCCTCAGAACTTTGGGTATGATCTCATTGCTGGAAGACTTGGGTCTTTAGCTCAGCAGGCTAACCCTCTTGTCTGCTAACTCTGAGTAGGCCGTGGCTGCGTGGGTTTGCGTTCGTCTGTGTCACCTCATTACATGTAGTTTAGCTCAAAGTTTGCAATGTGACATTGGTAAAACACTAAGTATCTTCTTCTTGACGTATTCATTCCTAGTTACCAGATATCCCACACTGACTGTTTCACAAGTTTTCGTTGTGGTTTCCTTTGTTCATTTTTAATTGAGAGTGTGGGCACTGATGTCTTTCTGCATTGGTTTATGACACGAAACTTTAACTTGAAGAGAGAAATGGAGAGCATACTTATGAACAAAGTGACTTCAGCCTGATTCTGCACAATCCAGTAAAGCTAACGTTAATGTTGTGCTCACTGGCTTTCTCTTTAGCAGTATTTATTGACTTTGTCATATTTAAGACCAGGCCAGTGGGATTAGCAGTATAGATCTTCACATTATTTTGCTTTATGTGTAATGCATGGCTTTATTTAGTCTTACTGTTTTCCTCTGTTTTAGTAACATCTTTCTGGGTGAGACCTTTTCCAGTTATATCAGCGTCCACAATGACAGTTCTCAGGTGGTCAAAGATATTCTGGTAAAGGTAAGCAAGTTGTGTTCTTCTATTTGCATTCCTTATGTGCTGTATTGAGCTGTAATTGCAGTTTCTATAAATGGGTAAAAAAAAAAAAAATTGCCATTATGGTTTAGGCGGACCTCCAGACCAGCTCGCAGCGCTTGAACCTCTCGGCATCCAACTCGGCTGTATCGGAGCTCAAACCTGAATGTTGCATCGATGATGTCATTCATCACGAAGTCAAAGAGATCGGCACACACATGTACACTTTATTACGCGTTCTGTAGTTTGTTTGTCATACTTAGCAAGACTTGTAAAGAAGTATCAATATGTTTATAGAGTTATTTTAAAACCAAAGCCTTGCCTCATTATTAAGGGATCTAAATCCCACGTTATATTAATTCATGCACTGTAGGTCATATTTTACTATTTTGAATCCAAGAACATGCCTACTAGCTTAGTTAGTTAGCTAGCTAGCTAATTACATACACGGTAGCATATCTAGTATTTATTTCAAATGCTTTTTGTATGACTTTTGATAAGATCAACTAGTGTTGAAATGTGCTGGCAGTGCATCCATGAAAGCTATAATAATTTATTCTAAGTATTTATCAGAGTAGTGCTCAAAACGTCACATATCTGGTGCCACCCTCCCTTATACTGTATGGAATGTTGGTTGCCATGTGTGTTTTTCTCTGCTTATTGCAGTTTGGTGTGTGCTGTCAGTTACACAACTCAGACGGGGGAGAAACTGTACTTTAGGAAATTCTTCAAGTTTCAGGTGAGCGAATTTTTGTGGCCAGCGCCTCTTGATTCTCCATGCATTGCAGGCACAGAGCTGGCCCTCTGAGCATTTAGCACGTCTGTGACAGAGCATGCTGAAGTTAGCACTAGGGCTCCAGGTCTGAGCTGAGAGAGGACAACTTATTGTCCCTTTAAAAGGATTCAGACTCCAAGGAAGGTCTGCAGTTTCCTGCTTACTCTGTTTAAAAAACTAGGGTTTCGTTTTTCTTCACCATTTATATCGAGACCTCCCAGCTTCTCAAACCTTATGGAGGAGCAGAGTAATAAAACAGCTTTTAGCCTGCAGTCTCTTTTTCACCAGGTACTTAAACCCTTAGATGTGAAAACCAAGTTCTACAATGCTGAGGTAAGGAATGTGTTTCACCTCCCTCATTTCTGTTCTTATTTCCACATCTTAGTTGTCACAAGCACAATGATTTGACCTTGTTTTTTGTTTGTAAACTTTTTTTAAACTAAGTAATTTTCCCCACCTAATTGCTGTTATTTGCAATGATAATATTACTTTCTGTGCAAATGTTTCTCTTTAGTTGTGAAAACACAGCTATATCATGCTCCAGATGTTGGACAAGAAAATGAATTTCAAATTAATTAAATTTGCTTGTAAAATCTGGAGTAATTTATTATTTATCAAGAGGAGTACGGCAAATTTACACCACTATGACAGCTAAAATGAATATCTGATGCTTGGTGTAATGCCAGGTCGAATCCTGTTGGATATAAACGTAAACAAGCAAGATGGGTGGCAGAGAAAATTGACTTTTGGCTGTTTGACATTTTAAATATTTTGGAGTCTAATAAAGTTTAGGTCTTCTTTTTCACCACATTTCTTGCTGAATTTGAATTGTGTTCAATAATAATATTGAATCATTCTGAAGTTATTTTTATGTTCAGTTTAAAATTCTGTACAGATTCCATATAACTTTCACTGGACACCCAAAAACTAAGTGAATTAACATAAGTTGGCTAAACTTTATTATAGTTTACATAATATTATAACTTAGTTGTTTTTTTATGTGTGCATTTGCGTTTATTTAGATGGATATGCGCCTGTCATTTCATATAGCATGTAACCCTCATTTTTTTTCTAATTATTTCTTTTGTTTTCTCCATTAGAGTGACCTCAGTTCCGTGGTAACTTTTTTCTCTCTTTCTTTGCCAAGCACTCTTTGCTTTGTGACCCTTTGTTGCAGCAAAACTTTTTGTCTTCTGTGCCAGTGAATCTGAACATGGGCAGAGCGGGGGAGAAAATATTGAAAAAGCATTTGAGAGAACAGGACTCTCATTGTTGCTTGTTTAGCCACTTCGCTGCCTTGTGAAGCGGGTGGAAAGACAGTTTTTATGTCGCAGTATGCTTTTTCACTATTCAGCTCCTTGTCCTCCTTGCCCTCAATGCTTGCTTTCTCCTGCTAACACAAGTCCCACACAGGACACACGTCTGGGATTTCTGGGGACATGGGTGCTACAGAAATCACTAGAAGAAAAATAAAATCATTTGTGGGAGGCTTGGATGCTGCCATTGGGCAGAGGGTCAGTCAATCCAATCACAAAGGTCAACCAATCAGCCAATGAAAATGTTTTGATTGTGGGTCTTTTTTTTTTTTTTTTTTCTTGGTCCTCAATGATTTACAGTATATGCATTCTTTGCCAATATAGGTCTACTGTTGTGTAACACACTGCCCTGTCCAGGCACAGAACCATATACCTAACAGGTGTTATTTGGTGGTTCTCAAATCATTTTTTGATCAATGATTGCATGTTTAAAAGTTGAAAGGTGTTCACAGTTGTAAATCCACTGGCAGATTTCAGTGTTGTTTGTTTTGTTAATTACTAGATTTGAATTGCAGGCATGAACTAATCCCAACTCTCCCTCTGTCACAGTTGATACTTCACTAATTCTGACTTCAAAGGTAGACTGAGCAGTAATCACTCCGCCTTGAGTTGTTCTTGGTGGGAACTGTGAAGGAGGTTACATTGATGGAACTATCTGGATAAAAATTTGCGTACTTTTGCAAAATGTTTACAAAATGACCGAGTGTAAGGACGGGTCGGCAGGACTTGTGCATTAACAGAAAATGAAAGTACTGCGTTGGAATCAATGAACACACTTATGATGCTCTGTATTTACACAAGTAGAAAAGTCCTGTATAGTCTCTGTCCATTTTCTTCGATTTTTTCCAAATACCTTTTATGGTTTTTTTTATGTTTTAAATATAATTTTTAAAATATACATGCTGTAAAGGTCCTGTAAGTATATAAGAATTACAATTAACTATTAGTAACAACCCAAGGTGCTTCCCTTTTTAAATAAAATTTTAATTATTACAATAAAGCAAATGGTTTTACTGCCCAGTACACCTTACTTTTAAGTAATAATTATTAAAGTGCTAAGAGTTCTTAAGACTGTAGATACATGATTGTGATCCTTGGTCTTGTAGACAGATGAAGTCTTTCTGGAGGCCCAGATCCAGAACATCACAACATCACCCATGTTCATGGAGAAGGTCTCACTGGAACCCTCCTTGATGTACAACGTCTCAGAGCTTAACACTGTAACCTCAGGGGACGCAGGGTAGAAGCCTTATTCCTTCTGTTGTCACATATTCCATCACAAAAAAATCAGTACAGGACTGTTAGTACTCCACACTACTGTGTGATCATCAGCAAATTATACTGGGTAAGGGTTTGTGTTGTTTTGTCAGTGAGTCGACATTTGGGAAGATGTCTTACCTGCAGCCCATGGATACACGCCAGTACCTGTACTGCCTAAAACCGAAGCCAGAGTTTGCTGAGAAGGCTGGCGTGATTAAGGGGGTGACGGTGATTGGCAAGCTGGACATTGTGTGGAAGACCAACCTGGGGGAGAAAGGTCGGCTGCAGACGAGCCAACTGCAGCGAATGGTAAAGCACTGCACTGTGACTCCTGAGTAAGCATGTTCACACAAAGCAGCAGCAGCACCAAATGATGACAAGCTAGTATGGACCCGGTCAATGGCAGGCATGTTGGTAATACTGTCACACACTTTTAGTGTGTACTGACAAGGACCAGAGATGTTCTTCATTTTCTGTTTTTGTTTGACTGAAGGCTCCTGGCTATGGAGATGTGAGGCTTTCTCTGGAGCTGATCCCGGACACTGTCAGTTTAGAGGAACCCTTTGACATCACCTGCAAAATCACCAATTGCAGGTAACCGAACACATCTCCGCCAAGTTGCCTTTGATGTTCCGCTGTGGTCCTTTAGCCACACATCGACCTCTGTCACGTTTGTGTCACTAACCTGCTTTGCAGTGAGAGGACCATGGACCTGGTGTTGGAGATGTGCAACACCAGCTCCATCCACTGGTGTGGCGTATCGGGGCGTCAGCTGGGCAAACTGAGCCCCAGTTCCTCCCTCTACCTCCCGCTCAACCTCTTATCTTCAGTCCAGGGCCTCCAGGTAAGGCAGCCGCACTACAGTATGCATGTGTGGTCAGGCCGCACCTCTGCACATTTAGGTGCCACTCAGCACTGCAAGACTTGCACAATGGTACAATGAATTCTGGGCAGACTGGTGTACCATAACATGCTTGACTGACCCCAGCTGCGGCACTCGTATGTTGAGAACCGCTGTGAATTTTCACAGGTTGGTCATTTCCTTATATACCGTCACTAGGCCAATGTTTTTTAATCTTGCATTTCAGAGCATATCCGGGCTGAGGCTGACGGACACTTTCTTAAAAAGGACGTACGAGTATGACGACATTGCACAGGTGTGCGTGGTGTGTCCATACATTGGCCCCGAAAGCTAGGCTCCGCTGGACATTACACCGTGCATCTCATTGGACCAACTGTGGAACTCTGCACTTCACCTCCCCTTTTGATAAATATGAAAGGTTATGTTTTAAAATGTGGAATGTTTTAATTGCTGAAAATAGGATTTTATCTGTAAAATATTTGAATAAAGTCTTATTGAAGACATTCTTTATAGTCATCTCTTTCTCTCTCCGCTAAACAACACATTAACTTCCTGTTGTGTGTTACATTTTCTGTATCTTCTGTATCTTTCATTTGCTGAATGAAAATACCAGTGAAATATTTCTATCAGCATAGTTTTTAACTATTTATGGTTACCTTGGTTTCATGTGAACCTGGGGTTCACCCTCGCTGCCCTCAACAGAGGTGTCATATGCTTTTACAAGACTTACCCATAAGGCTTAGCTAAAGAAGACTGGAACCAGAACCGGTTTTTTCTTTGCATCTGCTATAGCATAAAGTGTGTAACGACCAGACGGATGTTAGACGCAACTGCTTTCAGTATGTATTTATTCATGTACTGCAAGATATCAGCTCAGACAATACAATACGCAATGCTGTACTGTGTCCTGTTTTATAAGCATGCCCTTCCAGCCTCTCTCAAGTGCAATAACAAATCTACAAAGTCCATGCAAGGCTAAGGAGGCAGAGTCGTTAAACTAAACTTCATATTAAGATCACTTTAGTTCCAGTTGCTGACATCAGAACACAAGAAGAATGACACAAAAATGTATTAGTTTTGACATTTTGTGCAGAAGTGGAAACGTACTATAGCAATGGGTAAAATGGACTGGTCTGAGTATTGTGCAACATTTGCCGTAATTATGTGGAACAAACTGTTCCCCCAATCCATTTATCCCTGAATGTTACTACAAGTTTCATTCAGGTATTAATATTTCAACATGAAATTAAATAATAGTGTATTATGTTACAGAACCTGATTTTCTGGGATACTGGGTGAACCAACCCATAATGTATAATATATTTTTTCATATTTAAATATATTGGTAGAATATATTAATCTTTTCCCATACAACTTATCCTTTCCCTAAAATAATATAGGAAGCAACGCACTGAGATAATTTCAGATCCACTTTCTTGTGGAAAACAAGTGAGATCGTTAACCCTGCTATTATATGCTACGTACAGCTACAGTCGAGGTAAGAGTATCACACACTAGATACACATTGACACCACATAGAAAACCACATATAAAACCATATAGTGAATAACACCAGTGATACAGGATGGTCTCTGTGATCTAGGCGGGTTTGTGTAATGTATAGGATAAGAGTGTGCGATGCTTTTCCCTCTGATTTTTACATTCCACGAGCTGCACCGTCATGTCACAGTGAAGTGCCAACCCCCTAATTGCTTGACACGTCATTCAAGGCCTGCCAATGATTTGCTGTTAAAGGAATGGGTCTGGAAATTGTGGTCACGTTCATTGCTTGTTCTGCCTTCACACCTGTTGGGTAAAAGCACAACAGTAATATAGCCCTGCAAGCTGTCCACAACCAAGTACAGGTATTATACTTACTGTGGATACTGAGGTGTCTTTGTCGTGTTTATGTATGATATCAAACATTCGAAAACCGAGCTGAGGGTTGCAATAAGCTCCAAGAATAGTTTTTGTGCACACTCGTGGTAGTATCGCTGACTCCATTTTCATCAGTCTACTTAGCGTTGGGGTCAGTGCTATTTTCAGGGTTAAGCTAGGTTGTTTGGCTGGTGTAGTGGCGGAGTAGCAGTGCGGCCCTGTACATGCGCGACCACGCAACGCGCGCGCACACCTGAATCAGGAGTGCCCCTCGGCACTGCCACTGAAGGAGCGGCTCCGGATGTGGTTCCTCAGCTGCTCAATCAGCTCGGGGTTCTGCTGCTGGATCTGCTGAGCGAACTGCTGTCCGCTGCAGGAAGAACGGAGAGGTCAAAGGTCACAACGGGCACTCGTGTTCTCACTGCCGATTAAGAATCCAACATGCACCGGAGACAACAGCTTTTGTTCATTGCTTGCCAGGGAAACGTTTGTCAGAGTCTTAATCCATCCCCCAAATGCACGAACAGTCCATCGTTATCTCAGCAGCATCCGATAACATGTAGCGCTGGTCACGGGTGGGCAGAGAGCAGCGTAACACTCACGCTTCGATGAGGCTGGAGATATCCGAGAGACCGCCCACCCCAGCTGCAGGACCGCCAACCGCATTGGACATCATGCCTGACATGCTGTACACACATAAGCAGTAAAGTCTGTTAAAGAGCCCCCACCTCTGAAATAAAGTGACGGAAATTAAGTGACATTCAACAATGAAAACAGAACCGCCCAGGAAAAAAAAATAAAAAATCAGACTGAGACATGGGAACATTTCACAGGATGTGTTTTGTAAATGTCACAGTAACAAGAAGGTATGGACCACATACTCACAGCTGGTGTGCTTGTTGGTTCTGCATCACACTTGCAGCCTAAAGAATACAGAATGGGAGGAAATTCTGTGACTAAGCTGTAATCTGCATTTAATACATTCAATAACCAAATGAGTTTCTGCCAGACACGTAGCACATCCCTCCAGTATCACACCTCTCATTTCTACTGGCCTGCAGTAATTACACCAATAATTGTCATCGCCCCCCCATATCAAATATATCACAGGCAATTTCAGACTGACATTGCAAGTCTGAAGGTCAATTAAGAGTGCATTCCACTGCAAAGCCATAAAGGAAATATGTGCACAGATGCTTTTACAATCCAGTGGCTTGCCTGACTCTCCAGAACTCACCATGCTGATGAAGGCAGGATTGTTGATGAGGCTGGCCATGTCAAAACCCAATCCGGTGGCAGTCTGAAAGGTCACATTACAAGCACAGCTCACAGAGAACCCAACGACAGAACTTAACACAAAAAAATCACATCCTGAGCTTGGCAACGGTTTCCACATCAGGTCACCGATTTATGTCAAATATTGATGTCAACTGAACATCAACAAACTGTATAATTAACACTAACAATAGTTTTAAAAATTCCAAATTGCTGTCCTCTCTAGATTTATTTATTTTTTATTTACAATACTCTTCTGAATGTGCATCTCTCTTTTACACACACACACACACTCTTCAGTTATGAGCAGAGCAGTTATTCTGTGCATTACACAAAACCTTCCACATGGCTGCCGTACTTACAGGGCTTGAGGCCTCCTTCTGTTTCTGCTCGGCGATCTTAAGATTGGACTTGTAGGTGTCGTTCTCCGGGTCGAGCACAAGGGCCTTCTTGAAGTAAGCGATGGCCTCTGGGTACTTGTGCTTGGCGGTCAGGGCCAGCCTAAAGCACCAGAGCGACGGACGCAATGAGAGTGGGCAAAGCAGTCATCCTGACTTCACACAGCTGATCCTGTCAACACTTTTGCATTCATCTGTCCTGCCTCATTTACACATTTCGTTATTCTCCCCATCTAGGTCTCAAACTAACTTCAGTTATAAAAGGTAGCGTTTGCTTTGTCTTTGTGAGTATGTCACAGTAATGAAAACATATGTTCTCACTACTGTTCCACCTAGCGTGATTACATTTGCAGTTTCAGCTGTAGCATAAAAACCAGTCAGAGAGAGAGCTTGTTTATTTTACATGAGAAGAGGCCATTGTAAAGGCCGACCAGCAGTCCATTGTTGGAACGGCTTTTTTTTTTTATTGCTCCACTTGGCATCAGGCAAGAGCAGACTTTCTGCCAAGCAGCAGATTTGCTTTCAGAAACTGTCAGACGCAATCCTTTGTGGTGTCAGAACCCAAACAAAAAGAAGCCGAAATACTAAACACGGAAGTGTGCCGCAAGAGGACATTTCCTCTTGATGCCGTACCACACTTTCCACACACCTGTCCTTGGTACAGACTCATCTATCCACAGTGGAGATTATCTGGGGCTAATCCCACTGTCGGGTGTCAGGGGTTAACTGCCAGCAGCACTGACTCACCCCATTCTACCGTACGCTTTGCTGTAGGTGGGGTCGATCCCGATCGCTCTCTCGCAGTCAACGGTTGCTTCGGTGTAGTTTCCCAGTTTGCTGTGTGCAGCTGCCCTGCAGGCACCACATGACAGGCAGACACGTGAGGCCACGTCCCTGGGTTACATCCCTGCGCTTTGCAAAGGGCACTGCACGTCACCAAGGCAACCGCCTCCCTTTCCAGTACCTGTTACAGTAGTAAACAGCGTTCCTTATGTCCAAGTTAATGGCTTTTGTGTAGCACTCTACTGCAGAGGCGTAATTCTCCTCCTTCATGTGGTTGTTTCCTAACAAATGATTAAGATGTGCTCATGTTATATGTTAAGGACGGTTACTGTAATGCACAGCATGTTGTTGTCAATTGAAATGACAGGTAATGTAGTATAGTTAATTATGTAATGGTCTTCTTGTACTATCTTGATGACAGTAATAATTATAAAACAGCTAGGGGTATAACAATGCATTTAATACATTCAACTAAATTATTTATATAAAGGTGATGATACAGAGGCTATGCAACAATGCACAGAACAAGTAAAAATTAATCAAACAAAATACTGTTTCAAGGTACAACTAATATACCATATCTTTAAGTGTACTGTAGGTAAGATACGATATATATCCCAGCTAATTACGTTTTCTATCAAGACAAGGTAGTACATTTTAATATGTGCTCAATATTTTGTTATCCTAGTCAAACTTACTGAACATACTGTAAATATGTAATGGATTACGTGTAATGCAAAAATTATTTGAAAATAAAGTACTTGTTTTGGCATATGCCCATTTCACAACCTCTTTACAGCACTGACAAAAAACAGGTACCTTCGTTCTTAAGTTGCTCCGCCCTTTCCACATCTTCCGGTGATGGAGAAATCTCCGGAATGCTGACGTTGTCATTCTTCAATAACACAGAGTCAAATAGTGAAAACAGTCATGAATGACAATATTTACTTTTCAGGGGATAAAATATATAAACATTACCTGCACAAAACACTGGCATATCTAACATGCCTTGTATTTAAACTTGTTTAGCTGGCACATTACAAGAATAAGTAGATGCAAGGTTAAGACAGAAGCACAGGTGACAAGAGGCTGGATTAAATCAGAACTGCGCTGATAAGGAGGTGAAGGTGAACCTTCCACCTTGTAGATGGAGTTGAGAAAGATCTCCGTGAGCGGCTGGGACACTGCCAGGTGGCTGTCACTCGAGCTGATCTTGAACGTCGTCTCCAGACACTGTATTGCCACTGAATGGACAAATATCAGAAGACTGTAAAATGATGCCGACGACCTTACGACCATGTCTGTACAATACCGTCTAAAATCACATATAGGAAAGAAAAAGTAAATCAAAATGATCATCATTTATTAACCCCTTACATTTTGCTCATTATCTTAAACGATATTATCCAGTTAAACACTCTAACACTAACACTTTCTTTAATGGACTTTGAATTAAGTAAATCTATGTATACTGCTTTATAATCCAGATTTTAAAAGATCTCAATAAGAAATACTGTCCATGATCGGACAGGACCGATCTGAAAGGGTCTTCTTATTCGTCCATCACCCGCTATGAAAATATACCCTTCCTGACCCACGTCAGCAGCTGACCTACCTTCAAGGCTTTCCTGTTCGTCCGAGTTTAAGGAGCCACAGAGCGTCTGATCGCGAAGAAACTGCATGATGGAGAAGGCCAGCCGCTTCTCCAGCGTCATTGTCTCTGCTGTCCTCTGCAAACGAGGACACCAAGAGCACATAAAGCTGACCGTCCCCATGTCATGAATTTACTACTTCTCACTTCACCTCAGTGGAAGCGCTCCAACACCAACCTATCAACTGAAAGCACTCCACCTTAAACGTTAATGTGAGACACATTTATAAAAACCTCAAAATTTTGGCAGTACTAAAAAAAATAATAAAAAAACTAAACTGAAGAGAAGCGATGGACTCCCATGTTGCACTTCAAATTTCTCTTTTTTTACTTATTGCTGATACTTTGCACGTAATACGTTTGTTGCTGAACTACATAAAATTTTGTAACTGATTCCATATCAATATGTCAATTATAGAGAAAACAGGACGGTGAGGTTTGTATATATAAATGAAGTAATGATACAAACCAGGGGCTCTCCATAAACCTTATACACCAGCCATTTTTCAGGACTCAAATGTCACTAGAGAACAGCCACGTTATTGTTAATAGGGTGTGCGGAGGCTTGCAAAATATTTTTCGTATTGGTGGATCAACTTTGCAGGACAAACCCCGTGTCTGTTTTATACTCGCACACTCACAAAAATAGTTGCATTATTTGCATTCCATTTTTAGATGTATATAATATTCTGGTAAATATAAAGTTGAACAGACCACTTACTGATAATTAAGAGACAATTTAAACTCTTGACGACTGATGGGTCTTTTAAAAATAATCATCCATTCAATTTGTAAAGTTTTTTTTAACTAAAACCAAAATAAGTAAGTTGAATTGCTATCTGCGGTCAAATGTGCAGAAATTACCCATTTTTGTATAGTTCATATGTATCAAATATATTAATAATATCAAATATATTTAATTACTTTTTGCATTTAATTTTGCTTACAGATAGCTGGGCTATAATACTGTTGTTTTTGATTTTCATGCGCTACACAGAACCCGCATAGCAGCCCACATTAACGACATTGTCGCTGTATTTGCCCGACTAGATATTCCGGAAAACATAATAACATTGAGTAAATAGTATATAGTAACTATGTATAAATCACAACATGTTTCAAGATTATATGCACTTTCTATTTCACTCAGACAATTTACTAATCAAAAGATTCGCGACAAAATGTCCGATAATAACTGCATGGTGCGTTGTTCCTGGAGTGAAACATATACAGATGCGAAGTTTATGACAATGATGCTCGAAAAAGCAATTTCACCATGAGAACGTCATGTTGACATGGACCTCGTTGCTACCCAGCTGAACAACAAGACTCGAGAGGTTCGTGATCATGTTATTTGGCAGCAACACCTACTGAACGCATAAATACAAGGCGCACTCTGAATACAAAACGTTCAATCATGCATGCTCCATACACGCCTACAACAATACACACAACGCATGTTTTACGTAACTCTCAAACGCGCCAAGAACACATCTCTGGGGCTGCCTCATTCTGCAAAGCCTATCTCCTCGCTGGATGGCTGCAGCATTTTTCATATACCGAAATCGTCAACATTTCACGACAATTTGAAACCTGAAAACAAAGTGAGATATTTTCTGATCGCTTATGGATCATTGCAGTTTTGAGTTAAAATTCCGTACTTAAGGATGCTCTTATGTCCCCCGCCCACCCACCTGAGAAAATATCCAGCAGTCCCCACAGCGCCGTCATGCAAACTTCTTTTGATCTGCCAGCGCGCGCGTGCGCACTGACGGCGGAAGTGAACGAGGTCGATTTTTGGCTGCAGCTGTCAAGTTGAAAGCGAGCGTGGTACGGATCTGAGAGACGCATGGTCTTAGCATGTTTTATACGTGGCATGCGGTATTTTCCATGCGCATTTCCCCGATTCGAACTATTAACAGGTATTCGTGTTTTGGTATGTTCTGCACCGTGCAATTTTAAACTCTGATCGCTACCATATACTGTACGTGTTAAGCACTAAAATTAACACAGCATGAATCATTCTAGTGACGTTTGCCATGACTGCAAATAAGATGCAAGATACAATACAAAATTAAATAAATAAATGCGCCGTAGGGTAGCGGGACTTGAGAAAGTACTACAGACTGTTTTATAATACCGTTTTGTAAGTGCTGATTAAATAAACAGTATCCTGTCACCCTGTTGGTGATCGACATGTGTGAAAAAATGTGTCTAGTTATTAAGGGATAGAATATGTGACTTTAATTGTTGTAGTTGCAATACTTTTGGTATTCCGTTGAAGAAAGTGTTTTCATATGTTCAAATATGTAGGTTAGTCACTGATAAATTCAGTAGTTTTGCTTAAATAATTTAGATAATTTTAACATAATGTTTTGCACTACTGACTTGTAATCAGTGAATCATCTGTAATTTGAAATTAAACAATAGTTGTTGCGCTTGTCGGCGTTCTGTCCAAAACAGCTATAGTTTTCAAAGTGTTTCCTGTCAGCTTCATTTGAAGGCGGTTTGCTAAAAGAATTTAATTTAAAACTGAAATCTTTCTGGCTTGTCAATACAAACTGTAAAAATCTTGCTGAGCATCTTTTAAGGTGCGTTTCCTTCTACTTAAAATCAGATTTAGTCACTAAACTTCTGTCAAGTCCATCTGCATTGCATTGATGCATTGCATTCGCATTGATGTTACAGAAACCAAAATAAAATTAAACGGCAGTGTTAGTGTTTAGGTTTCTTATTCCCAAGTTTTACTGTATTCAATATCCCAATAACCACAATTGCAAAAGGAAATTACTGACCTTAATGTTTGATATTTAATGTTAATGTACAAGACGATTGAAGTGCTTAATACACTGTTAAGAGTAGGTGTACAGTATATGGTAGAATTGCAAGTAATTCCAGGCTTTTACTGAGTATGTATTGGTGCATTACTGAAAATATTTTTTCACACTTGCATTATTGGCACACTTACAGGATGTATATTTCTCAGTTTCTCTGATTTACATTATTTAATTTTCAGGGTCTGTCAGGCTAAGCAAAGGTTGACAATGACCCTTCAAAACGGTTCTGTAGTGTCTGTATGCACCTGCTCACTGTCAGGAAAGAGTCGCAGTAGCCTGCAATGGGATCTTGCGCCAGATGAGATAAGATGCAGGACAGAGAAGCTGATCCACAAAATTAAGAAGATCTATGACGACATTGGAGCTTTGGACATGGAGAAAGTGTCTTTTGAGAACACCTTAAAACCCCTTGCAGATGCAAAATTTGAGTATACAGGTATGTTTATTTTTGCATTCATTTTAAATTACTAGTTCAGCATATGCCATTGCCCATACTGTTTTGCATAACCTACAATTGTCCACCTATGTGGACCTGCAGTTTGAGAGTTTATAAAGATTGGCCACTACCCACCATGTCTGGTACAACAACAGAATTTACAATCGGACTCCAACCATACAGTCTACTACACTCTGGGAACCTTTGTGCAGTTTTATTTACATGGGCAAACCAGCTCTGTAAATAGACAACATAAGCAAAGGGCAGCCGTTTTGACTGTGCGTTCCTGTAAAGGCACGAATAACGGCGCCCACTCTTTCCTCAGGGCCCTCGGCTCCATTAACATTCCCACGTTAAGCCTCCCGTTGTTTTGCAGCGTCGAGACACGTTCTGGATTTCCCCCAGTACGTGTCACCTTGCGAAAGCGTGCGCCGTGCCAGCACTGAGGCGGACAGAGAGCTGTCCTCCTTCGACGTGGAACTCAGCACGAGGGCGGATGTGTTCCGCAGGCTCCTGGCTCTGCAGGTACAGCCGTCTGTGTCGCGCACTCTGTTGGGTCTGCTGCCTTGTTCTGCACTTTCAGGTGTTGCGTAAGCACAGGATTACTAATTTATCAGGCACTATGCAAAATGTGATTGCAACGGGTCTGTTTTGATAGGTTTTTTTAATTTTGTTTCCAGCTCAACCCCCTCTCCCCCTTTTTATAGTTTTAAGTCATGGACCTTATGCTTCTCGGCAGCTAGTGCAGCACCAGATGCTGGTGTTGGGTGGTCACGGTAACAGCAGCTTGCCTGTGAAGAGTCTGTTATATAACCATGTCTAATGGAGCTGTTAGTGCTCTGCTTTCCATTGCATCCCTCTGTAAAGCACATTAGTCCCTGATTCCACATGGATGACACAGTTTTGTAATGAGTTGTTTGGGAAGAATTAAGTGTAATCTTTTTGGTTGATCCTGGTAACCTTTACTTATTTTCAGGTGTGATTGTATGTTTTTGTTTTCCCCTAAATTTTGCCTAATATTTTAAATTTAGTTTCCATACTTGTTTTTGTTCCATAATGTTTTTGGTTTTTTAATTCTGTATGACTTTTTCATGGCTGGATTATAATTTATGTTTTTCAGTGTGTTCTTGTACTTGAGATGTCACAGGTACCATCGCTCACATTTCAGTGCAGATTAAAATTTTGTTGGTGCGATGGGGCCTTAGGTGACGGTTCTTCTCATTACCAGCTGCCCTCACAATGGAGAAGAAATGTTAAGGAGCCAATTAGATGCCCAGATATTTGGGGAACTATCTGGTGGTTTGACCCTTTGCACAGGTTGAAGCTATGAAGCATATTCAGTTTATAACACATTTAAATTTTAATAAATGCTTTCACAACGATACATTTGTAAAGAATATTGACATACTTTATGGATATGTAGTCATATGGAGAGTATTTTATGCAATCATTTATTATTTATTCTTATTTATCAAAGGGATTTAGGTGGTTTAAATTCTGAATCTGTGCCCTGTGGTGGGTTGGCACTCCGCCCGGGGTGTCCCCTGCCCCTTGCCCTGTGCCACCTGGGATGGACTCCAGGCGTCCTGCGACCCTGAATTGGATAAGCGGTGTAGAGAATGAAATTCTGAGTCTTATATAACAGCAATAAATTGAGACAAAGATGTTGCCTTTAGGCAATAGTGTGATTTTCAGCCAAAGCTGTTAGTATGATGTGTTTGTTTTCTGGTTACTGGCTTTTACAAATTTTGAAGTGCCTTTTACAGAGAAAGCAGTTAAAAGGTTTGAAACCTGAGGCGACGCGATTATTGGAGCGACTCGTAAGGCAGGGGAGGCGACACGGACTACACCTGTCAGAGGAAGTGCAGGAGGTACAGTCTGACACTGCATTAAGACAGTCTTGGACAGGGCAGGTTTTAAAGTGAATATTCATGAAGATGAATGTCAGTCAGTAATCTTGGCAAGCTTAAAATTTGATGTTTGTGCATAATGTTACCTCATATGTAGCATGCCGTAATTACTTTGTAATGACAAATTGAGCACAAAAATCTATTCTGAAGTGTGATTTTTTTTTTTTGAGACTTCACCTATAGGCCCTGTTATGTGTAATTATGTTTGGATTTAGGAGATTAAATCAGCTTTCAAGATGATAAGTGAACTGTCAGTTGATTTCAACAAAAACCTGAATGAAGACAACACCTACCTGCTATTTACGAAACATGAACTAGGTGAGTGCAAACACGTGGTGTTACAGGTAGTGGAGTGTGAGTCAGACTGTCCGCAATGTGCGGTGACACTTTTTCCCCATATAACCTTGTTGGCTGAATAAGGTGGCATGACTGAACTCTACATGAGCGGTTTGGAAATGGTGGAAGACGGCCGGTACAAGGTGACGCTGAAGTACCCCCACTACTTTCCTGTCATGAAAAGGTGTCATGTTCCTGAGACCAGACGGAAGATGGAAGCTGCCTTCCACAGCAGATGTAAAGAGGTCCGCTGTCTCACTCTTGGATGTGTGACACCCCTCCCCAACTCAAAAAAACACACGAGATCTTGGGAGGGGGGGGACGGTTATGTAAAAAATGCTCGCTGAACCTGTAGTTAATTGTAAAATGAAAGCATTAAGGTATTTTTGGCTGTAAACAAAACGATTAGTCATTTATCCCATTTTGTAACAGATGAGACATTTTCCAGTTAAAAGAACTACAAATTACATCACAATCATGTAATTTTTAAATATTATTTTGGCAGTTTTATACTGACGTGTGAAATTATATTGCTTAGTTATTTCCTCTTACTTTACAACACAGCTAAACAAAAAGGTTTAATTGTTAAATTTCTCATATGGACACCACATTAGTGAACTCCCTTACAGCTGTGACCTTTGAGGAGACTCTGACTGCTGGGCTTTGTTGCTCCTCCTTGCACGTGTGCAGGAGAACACGGCCATCTTGGAGCAGCTGATCCCACTGCGAGCGAAGATTGCAAAGCTGCTGGGTTTCCGCTCATACGCTGACTATATGCTGGAGATGAACATGGCGAGAAACAGTGCCACTGTGGTCCGCTTCCTAGGTGCGTTGTGCCAGGCAAGATGTGTTCTTTAATGGTATTTGTTCACTTGGTAACCTGCAGTGGAGTGTTGTCCCACTATTGTAGCAGTTCACTTCTAAGGGAGTGAGGGTTGTCCCACTGTTGTAGCAGTTCACTTCTAAGGGAGTGAGGGTTGTCCCACTGTTGTAGCAGTTCACTTCTAAGGGAGTGAGGGTTGTCCCACTGTTGTAGCAGTTCACTTGTTTGTTCACCTTTGTGTGAGCAAGACTCGTCCCTGTAGTTAAGCTGTTTTATAATTCTCATAAACATAAAATAGAACCATCTAAACTGATAGCTGGGATTAAATTTAGAAAACAGGAAAAATCCCTGCACTCCTGGCTTTTCAAATTCGTGAGATGTCAATAGATTGTCCCATGTTTCAGATGAATTCCAGCAGGCACTTAAACCCATTGGCGAGCAGGAGAGGCAGTACATCCTGGAGCTAAAGCAAATGGAGTGCCAGCGGATGGGTCAGCCATTCGACGGGCAGATCCACGCCTGGGATATGCCCTACTACATGAACCAGGTGGAGCAGGTCAAGTATGCGGTGGACAAAGACAAGCTGATGGAGTACTTCCCCCTGGAAGTGGTGACGGAGGGACTGCTGGCCATTTACCAGGACCTGCTGGGCCTCACCTTCAGGCAGCTGCGTGATGCCCATGTCTGGCACGACAGTGTCAAACTCTACTCTGTGGTAGACACTGCGACAGGGGAGGAAATAGGACAGTTCTACATGGACCTCCATCCCAGGTATTACGCTGAAAGGTGGAGCCTTTAACATTTCAGCCTGTGTAGATTCCAAAACTGGTAGGAATGTAAAAATATGACATTAAAAATGAGAACATCAGCCATGTGCGTTTTTGCTCCAGTATCTGAGATATACTGCATTGGAAACCTTTTGAAGTCTTAACCTACATTTAAAGGTTTAATTTTGTGGAAGCATAAGATTATATGGATTATGTTCTACAGTGAGATGTGTGCTGCATTAATGAATATGCCTTTCACACTTATAAACCGTATAGCGGATTCAGTACGTAATGTTTAGTATAAGCTCTTGTCATGCTGAAGTTCAGGGTGACGGGCATTGTGATTTCTGCCAGAGAAGGGAAGTACGGACATGCGGCCTGCTTTGGGCTGCAGCCAGGCTGTCTGGGACCAGACGGCCAACGCAGCCTTCCGGTAGCAGCCATGGTGGCCAACTTCACAAAGCCCACGGCCAACCTGCCAGCACTGCTGCAACACCACGAGGTGGAGACGTTCTTCCATGAGTTTGGCCACGTGATGCACGAGATGTGCTCCAGGGTACGGCCCCATGCGCTCCTGTCAGAGATTCAGTACCGCGTTACCTTAAACCAGCTGTTCTGCTCAGCTATCAAATGGATGTTGGAAGTTACAAGCACATGCTGTAATAAAACAACATAAAATTCTGGCATTAAGGTTGCTCTGGCTCTGCTCGCTGTGCAGTTAGCTTATTCCTCCTTTTGCAGACGGACTTTGCAGAGTTTAGCGGGACGCTGGTGGAGATGGACTTTGTGGAGGTGCCCTCCCAGATGCTGGAGAACTGGGTGTGGCAGAAGGGGCCCCTGCGGCAGATGTCCCTACATTACCAGGACGGCAGCCCCATCCCAGACACCCTGCTTGACAGCCTCATAGCCTCCAGAGCGGCCAGTGCAGGTTGGCATCTTTTACTACTCTAAATCCAGACCAGGGTGGGGCAAAGACTTGTTAACTGATCAGACTTTCTGCTTACGCCACCTAGCTGTGAACGGTTCATATATTCAATACATTTGCGCTTGAGCCATTGTCACTTTCATCCCTTTATCCCTTTCAGGCCTGAGGAACCTGCGTCAGGTAGTCCTCAGTAAAGTGGACCAGTCACTCCACACTAAATCCAGTGCTGACACCGCAGAAGAGTATGCCAGGCACTGTGAGGATATACTGGGGATCCCAGCAAGTCCAGGTGTTAGAGAACAGTGTTGACCATGTCCTTGAAGTTCTACATCCAGCGCTGCACACAAACATGTTCATGCACACATACATACATGTGACAGGTTCACCGTTTGTGAAGCTTTCCTGTTCAAAAATATTGTCAGATTATAATGCCTGAGACAACAGTAATTTCAGAATCTTTTTTTTTTAATCCAGGCACCAATATGACTGCCAGTTTCAGTCACCTGGTTGGGGGATATGACGGGCAATACTACAGCTACTTGTGGAGTGAGGTCTTTTCTGCTGACATGTTCTTCAGTCGCTTCAAGAAGGAAGGAATTATGAATGCAAAGGTGCGCTGTAGGTGAAGATGCCTCCTACTCAGTATAATCAAACACATGCCGCTGACTGTCCTGTTTTACTGTTCTGTATTTTCAGGTAGGAATGGAATACAGGAAGGTGATTCTGGAAGCAGGAGGTGCAGTGGACGGGTCAGACATGCTGAAGGCTTTCCTTGGCCGTGAGCCTTGTCAGAAGGCTTTTTTTGAATGCAAAGGTCTGACGCAGGTGGAAGGTGCAACTGTCACACACTGACCTGCTTGTTCACTGTGACCTGTAGGTACGGTTACAACTGACAGATGGGCCAGGCATAGTGTTGGACTACTCCAACACTAGTAAATGATGACACACTTGTTAAAATATGTATTTAAAAAATAATTCATATGGGGATGTCCTTACACACTAAAGCAGTGTTAATATTATCGGCATATTCTACAGAATTTTTGTTCTCCCTTTCAGTATTAAAACATATTTAAAAGTTGTAAAAGAGTTAACACTTTTCACTATTTGCATATAAGATTGTATCATATCTTTCATCATTTCCATCTGCTGCAACTGCATTTCAAATCAAAAGACAGTATTTTTCGGTTCCAAGACCTTCTTTGTTCTGTGAATTATCCACCAGGGGGGGATAAACGTCCACTAAGTACAGAACTAATTTTCTAAAGGAATTTCTAAGACACAAAATTTATCAAACTGAAACAAATGTTACTTGTGAATTGATGCTGCTGGGTGATTGAACAAGATGGCTGTATATTTCAGATATTTTCAGAGGGGCAGATTTCATATGACATGCAGTAGGGTTCCAAAAGGATCCAGTTCTGGTCACATTTAGTGACAGGTGGCAAAACTGTACAGTATGTTTGCCAAAGTCTAAACTAAAGCAGGTATCCCCAAACAAGTGATTCTTCTAGTAATCATGAAAAGACAAGTTCATTAATGTAAAACAAATTAGGTTTGTTATTGTTGGACACATTGATCCAAAGTCAAATGAAGAACCTGCTTTTACATTATACACACAATTGACAGAAATAGTTATGAAAATTGTGTAAAACAACTGTGCCAAAACAACTGCAGACAGATCAGAGGCAACTTCATTTAGTGCTAACCTACTTTTAAATTCATGTAACAGACCACATTAATGGCAAAGTTTAATTAGTTATAACTTTTAGTTTCCAGGGGGTGGTAGACCTAAGTGACAACAACAAATTGCTTTCGTCTAGGTCAAGGAAATGTCTGGAAACTGCTAACATTTCACATACCACCAAGAAGCAAAGCAAATGATTTCAATGCAAAATGTGAGGAACCATTTTATTGGAGAGTATGTCACATCCTGGGAATTCAATTGTGTAGTTAATTGGTTATATACTATATCAAATTTTCAATCTACACTCTATCCACTGAAGAGAATACTGAACAGGGTACAGAATGATTTTATTGGCACATTAATTTTTTACCAGGCATCCATAATAGCACGTCTCTTGAGTTACTGTGAAGCTGAAGTGGCCTCCCCCGGGTGAGAAGGCAGAAAACTGGAACTCCTGGGCTGCCCAGTTATCAGACTCACCATTCACCATGTCTGGAGCTCAAGGGAAGAAGTACAAAGTACAAGATTTGGCATCAGACCAGTTTTACTGGTTACCATAATTATTAAGTCTTAGAAAAACTTACTATCCACCCATTCCATATTGCTTATCCTGTGCAGTGTTGCAGGGGACTGGAGCCAATCCCAGGTAGTTTAGGGCACAAGGCTGGCAATACCAAGGATCAGGTGCCAACCCATCACAGGCCAAATCACACACACACAGACTTAATCACACACTATTCCTTAATACATGTGTCAGAAACCGGCACTTCAACCACAGCTGTTAATCTGAGAGGGGCATATCCCTCCCAGTATTTTTAGATTTTATAGTACTTTATTAATCCTAGAGGGAAATTACTTGTGTGTATTTAAGCCATCCCCATGGGAGCAGTGGGCAGCCAGCCACACGCAGTGCCCAGGGAGCTAGCATTTGAGTGTCTTGCTCAAGGACATGCTTGGCTGGGCTGGGTCCAGGAGAATTCTACATCCCATCCCAGCCTGATGTTCAACCTATCGAGCCACTATTTGGAGAGAAGTGAATTCTCGCTCCCCCCAGTCACCATGTATCCTGATCCTGGTTATTTTAACCATATAATGGATCGGATGCAATAAATACCGCCCACCCACAAAGTTGAAAGAAAAGACGCCCCGAAATTCAACACACCATAAGCACAATGCCTGTTGGCGTCTTAAACACACACGTTAATATTTAAGTAGTGTAAAATTATTTACTAGTTGTTTTAATTAACGTAAGGTATAACGAACAAACACAAATGCACGAGGATTTAACATAAAGCCATCGCTAGCGTCTTTCAGCACTATTACTTTACCTAAAAACACTACACACGATTTCTACAGTACCTAGCGAGAAACTCCCAACCAAACATGCTGGATTACTAAATCCCGCCTCTCGCTACAAAGAGTACGATCTGAGACTTGAATTATTTAATAGAAACAATTTTCATTGGTTCGTCGGCCGTTTAGGCGTGTCCTTTAGATTGGCGTCTGTAACCTCCAATTAAACGCGTGTATCCGCCTGGCATTTACCGTGGCAAGATTAGTGAATTTGCTCCTGACTCTGCTATGGACTTCATCGTATGAGCGCCGCTGGTGTGCTTTTGCCTTCTCCGTTCTCCCCGTTGTGCATTGTGAATTTGTCGTTTAAATGTTTTAGCTACATGTCCTGTTTTATTCTTGTTGAGGAAAGAGAGAGAGTGTCCGCACTGAATACTCTTGGGTGCGGCGTTCTCTTTGGGGAAAAAAAGGATTTGCGTTCAGGCAGCGGTGGACATTTTTTTTTTCGCCTTTTGTATTTCGTTGCCCGTTGTGGACATATTGGATTTTTATTTAATTTTGGATTTTACGAGGTTGAACTACTGCTCTGTTTGAAGTGTTCAATGTAGCCAGCAGCGCCATTTTCACGTAGTTTTATTGTAACTGTTACAGGAAGTTAGTTACGAGCGTCAACAAAACTTAAACATAAACAACTTTTTGGGAAGCCTGCCGTCGGCCAGCTCACTTTACTGATGACCGATCGCCAGGTACAGGCGATCGGCAGCAAAATAAAAGCAAATCAAGTTTAACACCAGGTCCCTGCCCTAAGTGTACCTGTTTTCCGCCTTTACAAAGAAACTCGGGTCTGTGGATTTCAACCACCTCAACGATATTGTCAATGAAATAAAGCCGTTGGAAAACAGGTATTTAAGGTAAGGAAAATGCATTCGCCACACGTTGTCTTGTGTCCTGTATGTTAATGTATTTGCAGTGGTTTGCCGGTCACAACACGCTGTTTACTGGCACCAGACGCAGCCAAAGTGTCATTTGCGCCCAGCGGTAAGGACGGCCGTAACTTTGCAGGTTATCTGCTCAGCGCCTCGGATTGCACTGTACGAAATGGTGGTAAATTTATGCTGGAATTTGAAACCACAGCGGGATTTTATAAGCGGAACAGCGGAACAATTTGTCCTTTGTTTGACTCTCTGTGTTGTGAGGCAGACCCGACTCGAGCGCCGCGCCGAGCCGAGCCGCTCCGCGCCGCGCCGCGGTTCACATGGCCGAGTGTAAATGCTCCGTGTTTACCGTGGCTGCCGAAATGCTGTATACATGGCATCCTATGTAAAGTCTGACCAACGATTTACATGCATTTATGTTTCGTGCTCGATTTTGGGTCGGAAATAAATCCTGGTAGGTGGTATTTTTCGTGCCGCAGTTGTAGTTACAGATTTGGGGGTGCTCACTGTTTGTCTAAAAATGTGTTTCAGTGGTATTGGTATGGTTGGGTTATCAGAGCAGGCGCTGATGCTGTAAATCCGGTCACATGAAAGCAGAGATGCCCCAAGACCTGGCACGGTTAGTGTCTATAAAGGTGAGGTGCTTTGATCCTAGATCGATTTAAAGCCATTCTCCGCACAAGTCTAGATATTACTTAGTGCGCTTGAGATGATTTGTAGTCGTAGCTGTTGCCGATCACAAGTATAGCCAAGTGTAAATGTGTATATGAAGGTTAATTTCAATGTTGTCTGCAGTTGGGCTATAGCTAAATATCTGTGCGCTATACGGATTAACGTGTGTACGAATAATGATGTTTAGTCAATCGTGGATTGGTCATTTAAATGTGAACTTTACCATGCCTTTGTAAGTGTTCCTCGTGTGTAATTGTCATTTTTGGTTTAAACGGATTTGTTACTTTTGATTTGTGGTCAAGGATGAGGGCGAGTCGCCTAGGCAGGTGATAAACCGTGATAATAGGATAAAGTTGTTTACGGGGATTAAAGGCCCTTCCTGGGCCAGCCATCTCTATGGGCCGTATGTCACTGGAGGCCCGGTCACTTATCATGATTTGGGGGGGGGAAACGGCTATTTTAAATCTTTTCTTTTTGTTCTTAAGATTAATGACTGTCCAAGTTACAACTTTGTTTTTGCCATGCAGGCTCGTCTCTAACGTTTTTTGTTCAGTTTTGTATTTCAGTCAATGACCTTGTTATTTTAGATTTACACTTCAGTGAAAGCTGTATGTGTGAACTATTTATTTTTTGGTGGGTTAAGAAAAGTAGACAGAATTCTACAGGGAACTGATTAGGTGTCTCTGAAGATGAAGACGTCTTACAACAGCGTAACATACTTGTAAAGGTGTGGCCTCATTATCTTAACATTTTCAAACCAAACTTGACTGTGAAAATGCACTCTCCAGTTAGATTGATCAGGTTTGGTTTATTTTATGTAAATATTTACATTAATGGTGATGTGAATGTCATTCAGAACCTTAAACTAAGAACTTGCCCTATATCAAGATAACGATATTTTGTATTGTTGTAGTGATATTGTTCTTGGCAGACAGTATGTTGTGATAGTAATGAGATTTTTGCTAACATGTATTACTTGACATTTACCATGTCTATAGAATGTTTAACACTCTAAAGTACACTAAAATGGCTGAATGTGGAAAACTCATCTGAGACTTAATTTCACAAGTTCTTAAACCTGCCGGTTTTTTTTTTCAGTTGCGCAGTTTAACAGCAGAGGAATGTCCTTTTAAAGAATTCTTAAATGAGCCTTGCCAAAAACAATTAGCCAGAGAACAGCAATGATATTCCACCCATCTGTGGTCTATATTACATTCAAAATCAGTTTTTGTACATTTGTTCCATTGAGCTAGAGAAAAGATTAAGTAACAGTGTAAAGCTGACTGCTTTTGTGTCTCTCCTGTGACTGTTCTTTAGCCTCTATGATTACATAACCTGTAGCCGTTCTCATCTTCTTAAATGTTCTTGTCCATGCAAAATAGAAGAAAGAACTGTACGGGAAATAATTAAGGGTATTGTCTCTGCCTTCTACATGGCATTGTTTGTAATGATGTTAAATAATGTGGAGGACGGTATCATTGCTTGTTCATTTTAATGTTTTAGAGGACATTTGACAAGAAGTATTCACTGCTAACAAATGGCACGAACCCCTGTGATGAAATTTGTCTGTAATTTAAATGTTATCTTTTTTTCTATAGTAACCTTTTACCTTGATTATGCAAGGTTAAAAACTGTGTGGGGCACTTTTTTTGTCTTAAAATGTAAGCACATTTTAATAGAACGCATCAGTTTGGCATTAACACTGTGTCTACTTCAATGTTTGTCATAAATCTGAACTTATTGGAGCTAGGCATTTGGTTTATGTAAGGAACATTTTTAATACATTCATGAGTAGGTATTTTTGAAACATCTTGTGTAGAGTTGGTTTCATAAGCTAAGTTCAAATGATCTCATGCAAATCACATATAAACTATTTAAACATATATTTTAATTAAAAGGCAATGATTAAATAAGCTTTCAAAGGCGATGAGCATTCTGTGTAAACCTAATTTTTAATTGGTGTTTAACTGTATTTAATTGAGTTTTATGTATGCACTACACTGGGGTATTTGGAAGTTCACAACTTATGTTCATTATCAAAAACTTTGACCCATCTTGTAATATTTGTAGGTGCGTGTTTATGTAAACAAGGTTAGTGATGGGCTGTGTTGTCTGTTCTGTTCATGAGAACTAAGACTGTTTAGACTTCTGAACACAATGCAGTTTCCAATATATTGCCATTCAAAATGAGGTTTATGCTTTGTGAAGTGTTTACTTTCCCCTTCCAATTCAAGATATTCACTACGTTATGAGTTTAAAAACACTGTACTGATACATTTTCATGGAGAATGTTATCTGATGGTTTTTATCAAAGCACCTGTCTGTCTGGTTTTTGAGCTTATGTCTTCCATCCTATCTTTTTTTTTTTTTTTTTTTAAGATGTACATTTTGATGAAAGTCTGCACTCTAATTGTGTTGTCTTTGACAGTTTTGCACTTCTAAAGATGGTGTATGAATGATGGATCATAACTAAAGCCCTTTCCCTCTGTTTTCAGACGTCTTTGCTGGGACCAATAATTTAAACCTGCACACAGGAGGGTATCCAGCTGATAGTCCAGTAGGTAATCAGATGTGGACACTTGAACCTTAAAAGATATTTGAGGTTCTGAATAATTTAAATTGTGGTCAGATGAAAGTGGTAATATTTACCTGGCTCATATGTATTCAGCAATCAGTGCCACTCTTACTTTGATATCATATGCCATGCATAAAGGTTCACAAAGAATTATTTTTTTAGAAATATGAAACGTGCTCTAATTTAAGAATGTAATTTTTATTGTATATGCACATTTTTTACAAGTAAAAAAACTAATCAAGAATTTTTTCATTGTTTTGTATTGTCGTGTTTGCACGTACAGACCTGTCTAGATTAACATCCTGTGGTGACATAGGATTTCAGCAGTGATTCATGTTGATATCGGTAATGGATTTGAATGGCTTTCTTGGGTTTATCGCAATCGCAAAGCTCTGACAGTGACAGAGTCTGGCTGCCTTCCACAGCTTCTACTCCAAACACCTTGGATACCACCATATCGACAGGTCACCAGGCTGCTAATGTTCCGCACGACTTTATTAGGGGTGTTCTAAAGGCTGATCTTGACAGAGACGGATACAATTTTCAGCAGCTATAGAATCTTACTGTATGCTTTAAGACTGGCAGTAGTTGCAAAGACTTCTTCCTTTGCTACAGTATTGGCTTAAAGCAATAAGTGGCATTACAGAACATAGGTTGCAGTACTGTGAAGCTTTATATGTTATTAGAATGACTAATGATATGAGGAAAGAAAATTGTCATGTGAAATCTTTGCTTCATGCAAATAGACTTGATTTGTGTTTTCTTTAGTTCTGTACAGCTAGACCAGGTAACTGCAGCTGGACTCTCTGGAGTCTCTTTCTTTGAGGATGATCGGTTTGCCTGTTGAATGTAGAAGCCAAGTCTTTAGAAATGGAAAATGGAGTGTAACAGTGACACCCCCCTCGACACCACTGTAAAGCGATGACACTGTGATTTATAGCATTTTCCTTGTAACCCCCTGTGTTTTTAAAGTTTGTTCCATTGGTAAGGAAATATTTAGACTGCACCCTGCAGATGAGTTAGCTCAAAACCATGCCTACAAATTGAGTAAAAGCTGCGTAATGTTTCCATAAAATGTTACATCCAGCCTACAATGGCCAGCCAATATGACAGTAGTTAATCTTTTACCTTGAAGCTATTCTTGGACTTTTTATGAACCTGAGGCAGTTCAAACAGGTTTTTAAGGAGCTGTTTTAGAATGAAAAAGCAACGGCAGTCCTTGCACATTTATTTATTCGTCAGCTTTATCAGCAGACAACCTTGACAATGTTTATAGTTCTGTTTATGCCCGAGCATTGAGGTAGACGTACGTGTGCTTGAAGTGTCACTAATACCCAGAGGCGTGATTGTGACTTTCCATTAGCATTAAGGCATTTCTCTTGTTGAGTGAAGGGGTGCACTGTGAGGTTTTCTACCAGGCCACAAGGTTTGCTCAGTGTTTTGTCTCCAACGTCCTGACTGAAGTGTACTGTAACGTGCTCCGGGGAAAGCTGTTGGAGCCAGAACTGTAACCCAGACGACAGCAGACCCAGGTGCCCTCCAGCTTGTGTTCTGGCAGCAGCGACTGCCAGCGTTGTACCAGCTTTGGTTCTCCGTAGCCATTAAGTGATCTTTTCCTGCACATAAAGATTGACGTTTTTTATATAATGTGTCACTTGTTTTTGGCACACGACGGTCACCTTAAAAATGTGTATTTAACACCTGTTGTTCATGGTCTTTGTTCACTACTGCAATAATTGGGTCAGCGATACCCAGTGGCTGTGTTCATTACATATGCTGGTTCATCCAGTGAGAGCGGGTTTTAACCTGGTTTCGAAACAATGACTGCAGCGTTGTTGGGAGCATGTGCCATCGTTGTGAAAATTTCATGGCACGCATTTGAACCGGGATAGATCGAGCCATTTCCTGTGGTTTTTATTAAATATTTTTGCAGGATATGCATGCATCTATTTTTGCATACATGAACAGGAAGCAAGATCTCAAGTGTGGTTTGACGTAGTCTGCATTTAGAATACCTGTTTGTCACGCTGCTCCGCAATCTTGAGTCTCCTGCTAATGTTATGCATTTTTGTGCCAAAACAGAGTCATGGTTTTCCAGAGTGAGCAGCTCAGATTGAAGTTTAGTTGTACGGGAGCCCCTAGTTGTGGAATTTCCAGCCGCTCTAGACGTGGAGCTCCTGTTTGTGGTGGTTGCCTTTTCGAAATCAGAACTGCTGACCGTACTGGTCTAATTTACCCAAGTCAGTCATTTAAACTTGCCCTTTGTGGGAATGTTCAGCTGAAATTTTGGTGAACAGTTTAACCTCCAGTGGGAAGTTGGTAATTTTGCATACAAATGGTCTTCTCCCAAGATGTACACGTTCGAGTCACTTTGGGTTTCTGAGAGTTCAGTTAACTACCCTGTTAAGACATTTCTTAGTGTTTATGAGCACTGATTTGAATTTCGTTTGTGCTGTGAGAAGTGAGACGTTGTTGTGAACAGAAATTATTAGTAGCTGCTACCTTTACCAAGTTTTTGGAAGTGTTGAACGGTGCACCTTTGTTCATACGCAGCATGGAAACCTTCCTTTCCCGTCACGTGCTTACAGTGCTTGTCCAGTATTTACGTCGTCATGAGGTGGGCAGTGATCGCATTCCAAAAAAAAAAATGGTTTACCTTGTTGTATGATATTAGCTTTATTTGTTGACTATGATGTTGTTTGCATTGATTTCTTTTGTTTTGTTGTTCTGTGTGGAATTTTTGCTGTGAATGTGTCACATGTACAGTACCTGTTCTTCCTGAATGTGCTGTTAAGAGTTTTAAGATGATGATTAAAAAAAAAAAAAAAAAAAAACCTTGCGCATTTGCAATGTTTTTAGGGCTCAGGAATGTTTAATTTGTTTCCCCAATGTAAAATAATGGAAGTTGTGCTTATAAGAGTTTGCACTATTATGGTTTTTTGAGGACCCGATTACTGTTGTATGGTGGGGGAGAACCTTTAGTTGATCATAATTGGTGTCCTCATCCATGGTTTACCTTTTAAAGTGGACCATTGGATTAAAGTCAATGATGAATATAGGTTTTAGTGAAAGTTGTTGCAGTCATTCAACATCCACAGGATTGTTCATACATGGGTAAAAGGTGTTGCTTATCTGCAAAAGTAATCCGAAGTCTCTCTTTCTCGCTCACGCATGCACGCACACTGTCTGCTATGATTGCAGATCCATCTGATGTAGGATCACAGATCATGGTTGTGATTTTCCCCCCCATTTTCTCTGACATGGCAGGTCCAACCGTGTAACCTACCCAGTGGAAGGAAAGACTGTTTGTCTGTGTTCTCCTTGCCTGTGCTGTGCTGGACTGCTAATGTAGCAGAGCAGGGATCTTCTTACAACCCCCCCCCATGTTCTGCAGCCTTGTCTGAGTGTTCAGCCACAGCAGAGGGGCCTGCTGCCACATTCTTCAAGCCATGTCAACTGGAGATGTTTCCCCCCAATTTTTTGGTTCTTGAAAAGTGTACCAAAGTCAGTGGTACTTGAGTTTGTTTTCCACTGGTGTGGAAAAACTGGTACGGTCAGTGACTGGAATTATTTTGCATATCTGTACAATATGCAACATTCACTTACTGATAAAACAATGAAGCCTGGGTCTCTTCATAAAATGATAAGCAAAGTTTAACAACAACTGTTTAAAAAAAAAAAAATGTGTGGATCCATGCGCAAATATTATGTTTGTACTTTGTGTATTCTTTATTAACCTCAGAGCGAAATTGCTTATCTGTCCCTTGAGGGGAGCAGTGGGTAGCCAGCCTCATGTGGCACCTGGGGTGCTAATGCTGAGTGTCTTGCTCAAGGACACACCTGGCTGTGCTGGGATTCAAACTGGGAGACTTCCGCATCCCAGCTTGATGTTCTACCCATTGAGCCAGCAGGCTGCCTATAAACTTTCTTTGTGTTCTCAGTTTGTAACACTGGTTTTTCAAGATGGTTGGTTGTATTTTGTGATTGTGATGCAAACACATTAGCAAGTCCCACCCATAACTGGTTTGGTACTCTAGTACTGCACCTCAAGGTGATGGGGTCAAAAAGGGAAGTACCAGTTTTTATTTAAGTACCAACTCGTGCTTCTCCTGGCTTGAAGTCCCTTTCTCGTGTCACAGTAGATCTGTACGTTTGGGCACTGCCAAGGTCTGAGCCCCCTGTCTGGACAGTGAAGCGACTGTTTCCCTTCCTTTATTTGTTGTCTGTTTGACAGTGTCACTTTGGGTTACCCCAATACCTCCTTCATTCTGCTCATCCAAAGGGGTGCAGCTGACTCCTGTCCAACTGATCAGCAGGGAGACACGTACAATAGGGCTTCTGGGAGTCAGCCAGGCTGCCGTCCTCGTTTCTGCTCTCAAAGCTCATACCAACCCTTTCAAAGCAGCAACCTTCTTCTGTGTATTTCTGAAGTCGGCCGATGGTTTTTAAAAATGTTGAAACTGTCCATGCTGGTGTACTGGCCTGGCATGGCATGGCGTGCCGCCAGACCTGACCTTCAACATGGAGGATTGTGAGTGCGTCCAGACGGCGTCTGGCCTGCTCTGCAGACACACCACCTTGCCAGTTGTGCTCAGAAGTGTAATTTTGTCCAGCTGGGATTTGTTAAATCTTTTCACCAAAGGCACATGATAAATCACCAGGGCAAGGTTAATGGAGTCCAGATTTGTAAGGATTGTGTTTAACTCAGACACATTTTTCTCTGTCGTGCAAGAGAATGTCAACAAAAATTGGTCTTCTGGGTTTGACAGTAGCATTTTAGTTTTTTGTTATATATGTTCCGCAGTAACTTGAGTGTGTGTCTGGCTTGCTGTTACTTGCATGTATCCATCCTGCGGTGGTGTTAGTGTCACAAAATAGAGATGTTAATTTTATGTGAAGATGGGTGACTCGTTTCACTTGTGTTTTTATTTTTTTAACCTCAGATTTGACCATTTCTTCATGGTTGCAGTTGAACAGACTTGGTTATGAATGCACAGTGAGCATTTTGGTATTTGTAACAAAAAGAGGGAGGCGAGGCTGCTTACAGTTTAAATATGCAGACAGGACTACCACTGAGTGAGTCACGATACGGTACATCCTCACTGCACTGACCTTGTTTACTGAGAGCGTCAGATACGACGGTGGCCCTGCCCTTGGAGCTCTGCGTCACCACGCTGGTGACATGCACTACAGGGGCGGGCTGTTTTCCCACACCAGTGTTTAAATGTGTTTTGCCTGCCACACATTATCTGTAACTTTGCTGTATCTCTATGAAATGGTTCAAACGGCCCTTTATTGCCCTGCTCCAGGCTACACCGTTTTCTTACTCGATCATCAGGTAATAACTTCTGTTGTAGATGAAAGGGGTGCTGGTATCACTGTCCTGCCCAATGTCCTGACACCGCAAATGTTTTGTTGGAGTTGAGTGTGAAATCTCACAATGGCCCCGTTGGCTTCTTTCAGAAAGGCTTGGGTTGTGCATGCTGGGTAGCAAAGGGAGACGCCTTACCTGACCAGGTTGTCACTTGTTGCGGTTCTTTCAGGTGGTAATGTGAGAGCACTGAAAAGCCCACAGGTCAAACGGAGTGGCCCTGACACACGTCCCATTGGGTGAAACAGAGCATATGTACAGTGGGTTCCGCTGTAATTTCTTCTGTTAGTACGTGGCACAGTCTTGTGCTGAAACAATTGGAAGGGAATTTTAAAGGCACTTTTTGTAACTTTGTTCTGACATTTGTGACTGGGATTTAGGACCTAGTTATTTATTCTGATTTGTGTTGTGGTGCTGAGGTCGTCCGATAGCCGCTTGGCAGACCTTTCCATGCTCTCTGTGATGCGCATAATCTGTCTGAGACAGAATCGGGTCTGACAGCCCATGCCAGCACATCGTGCACGATGGTTTCTCCCGCCCTCTCCCGTGCACGAAGGTTTCTCCCTCCTCCCATGCGCAATGGTTTCTCCCGCCCTCGCCTCTGTGTAGTTCAGAGAGAACGCTCGGTGTTTGGCAGATAGTTTGAAGAGCACACTGTACATGCTGCCAGCTGCCTGCTTCATCTGAAGCCAGTGGGGCTTTTGCCCTTTAGCCCGACCTCTGCTTTCCTGCTCCGTGAGCAGAGTACACTGCAGTGTGAATGACTTTGTGCCAAACCCTCCCTTCACTTAAAGAACACATTAGCTGTGGCACATTTTGACTGTCTCTGTATTATAATTTTTTAGGTTAAATTTTAGAATTTAAAGTATTTTTTTATTTTTATTTTTAAACATAAATGAGGTCTTAAGTTTAGAAAAAATGTGAAGACCTTATTGTGGATTGCTTATGGGCCAAGCCTGGTGTTTTTCCTTGCATCCTTTTGTAATTTTTGGTGTTTTTCTTTTTTGTGAGATCTGATGTCTCCATTAGCCTAGGTGTACATAGTGCTTAACATCCAGTTGTCAAACACGGCTCCTGTGCTTGACACGACCCCCTCCCCCCCCAAGCCCTGAAATGAACCCGCCCAGCCAGCTAGCTCACACCGTGTAACCTTTTCTGTGCTCAGGAGTGTGCGCGCGCGCACGGAGGAAGCAGGCTGTGGTGGGGTGTGTTGTGAGTGCAGCGTCCGGCTGCACTGCCCCCGTTTGTTTCTGTTTGCGGTGTTGATATTTTTTCAACTTAAACAACAAAAAAAAAAACCAACTGGGTAATACAAGTTGATGAGTTACATTACAAACTGCATCCTGATAAATAGCCTATGCTGGTACTGTACTATGGTTACGTATTTAGTATAGTCACATAATGCATGGTTTCTGTGGCAATACCTTATATTAGTCTAGCTTAAGGTGAATGTTGAGATATAAAAGGCTTCTTATGAGGTTTAACACTCTTAGAGTTATAATTAGTAGAGCGTGATTCACAATGGCTTCCTGTCCCCTTCTGTCCAAAGCGTGCTGCTGAATTTAAGTGCCCTCCCCTAGTGTGTGTGTGTGTGTGTGTGTGTGTGATCTGTGGGCCTGTAATGAAAAGTAAGTGTTGTAATTGAAAGAGAGTCTCTATTGGCTGGTGGTCTGCCTGTAAGAGTGTAGGTGCTGGCAGATTATCAGTGTCTGAGAATAAATCACAGGCCTGGCTGCTTTTGGAATGATTGACAACCCACGTGAAATCGCAGCAAACGGTCTTATGCCTTTCTAGTACTTGGCACTCATTATTTAGCCAAGCAAATAATCTTTCTCTTAAAATTAGCATGCGATTCAGTTTTGAGATGAGAGTCTGACATTAGCACGTTGATCGGGAATTTAGTATAGACATCAGCTGTTGAAATTGGGATTTCACAAATGGCAAAGTTATGTATGTTTTAATGTGTGCTTAGCAGTTGTACTGCTGGTATAGTTTAAAGTGATATTATTGTTGTATTGTTTGAAAGTACTTACAAAGGTATAAGTAGACATACCAAAGCACAAAATTGTGTGAGATTAATTAAATTTAAACAACAGTTGTTTTGTTTCCACTGGCATGTTTGATGCCAGAGGTGGAAGTTGGCAGTTCTCGCTGCAGCACATGAATGGTCTGGGTTGGCACTGGTCTGGGTTGACACGTTGGAGGGAGGTCGTGTGACTGTGGAGGACCAGCCGTGTGCTGGCCTGCAGATTGTCACTGAGTGGTTTGGAGATGTAACAATGAGCCTGGCAGGTGCTCTGACTTGCGGTGTAATGAGCCAAGTTATATAAGGTTTTGTGTAGGTGTCTCTTTGATTACCTCGTTCTTGTTTTTAAAATAGGTGTGTGCTTAGCTGTGAATGTGCCATCACTCATTACAGAAGGGGACTGAACAAATTGGATTAATTTCGGGATGAAGTTCTTAAACCCGCTTTTCCCAGAATTCTAGATTTCACTGCCAAGTGGTGTCCAGTTATAATCATTACTCAGACTTCAATTGTGTTGCCTTCTCAAATTGGGCATTTGTTTAATCATAGCCTATTAACATGTACGCGTTTTGACTGGCCACCTGCATTTTTATAAATTAAATATTTTAATATGCCTTTTTTTCCTGTGAGTAAGCAGTCGGTCTCACGCAGACCTTGTTCAGCAAAGAGTGTTGGTTGTGAAATTCTTTTAATAACAAGGCTAAAACATTCCTGGGCGTCAAGTTCACTTACTAATCATTTTGCCTAATTTAGATGCAGCACATTTCTTTACACATCAGTGTACAATAAAAAAAAAAAAATGCTCTCTTAATATACCTGGTGTTGTGAAAGAGGAACACGAAACAAAGGTGGTTGATAACGGGCTTCTCTGTCCACCTTATTAGATAAGATATGGTTTATTAGACGGTGGTCATAAAGTAACTAATGTGGCCCTTGTGCATTTGCTGTGTTAAATGCTGTGCTTAAAGAAAGGCCTCCACGTGAGATGTCTTGCCTTGGAGGTCTTTGAGTCACTTGGGAGTCTTTGAGTCACTCATTGGAGTCCAGTCACTCGAGCTGCATCTGAGCTCTCAGCTGTGCGTTTTCATTTGATGGCGTCTGAGCTGAGCGTGATAAATTAACTTTAAACTTCCCTCTTGCGCCTGGTAACAGCTGCTCGTAGCCACTCTTATTGGCTCAGTGAGGCAAACGTTAAAAATGGTTTTATAACTTAAATAACAGCCCCATCTAATGGTGTGAGTTCAGTGCTTTGTAATGTGTGTGTGTGTGTGTGTGTGTGTGTGTGTGTGTGTGTGTGTGTGTCTGAAATGCTGTGTCTAATTCCTCTGACTTTTATGGTGCATAAGATAAGCATTGCATGGTCCTCCCATACACAGACGGCCTGAGTCACTTACCTTTCAGAAGAGTGTGGCTGAGGTGTTGGTAATCATGTTCTGCAAACTGTTGGTGAACTGAAAAGCCTTCTGACCACCAGCACGACAGCTAACGGGTCCACGTCTTTGTTTCTTTCTTCAGACGAGCACTAGTGGTGGTGTGGGGCTGCACTGCTGCCTCAAACTGGGATCCAGACGTCCGAAACATAAATGACAAGGTATGGAGTCCTTTGCCAGGCTCTGTGTTTCTTCCACAGTGACCTTCTGTCTTAAAGTATAGAAGCTGTGATAGTTTGTCATGTTTAACCTAAGAGCACTTTGGATCCTGAGCGTTTACTGCACATCACATTTCAGGTTGAATCTGCTTGTTATGACATTTTGTGCTCCTCTTTAGTTCGTTGGTTTTAATGCTATGCTTTTTATACCTTTTCAGCAGTGGGTTGCAGATTTAGGTAAATATTAACCACTGGTAACAGAGCGAGCCTTTTAGGATGTTAGGGGTACTCTTTGAGAGTTTGCGTAACTGGCATACACCGTTTATGCACGCAGTGTAACACTGTTGGTGCAATAAGAGTCGGGATTTTCTGTAAGTGCATGATCTCATCCAGGCATGTCATTACCTGTGGGCGTCTCTTGTTTACATAGCAGTGAAACAGTGGACACGTTTTCTGCTCTGATGGTGACATTGTGTAACAGTAATGAGGGAACACAGCGTTAGCCAGGTGACAGGTCTCTCTTTAGCCCTCCCTGAATTGGCACAGATGACAGTATGTTACCGTTTCACTTCTGTTGTGGAGAGAAATCTGTGATCCATTTAACTAGACGCTGCTCTCACCGGTGTTAATGTTCAGGCAGAATAACTTTGGGACTGGTGACTGTTAGAACACAGGGGCTCTGGTTTTGTGTGTCTGTGTAAACGGAGGACAGCAGGTGTTCGATGCTTGAACCTGGTCTCGGATCTATCTACCTTCCATAGGTGTGTGTTCCTGTTCTATAATTACCGGGGGTCGCCTCACCTTCGTTGGTGTGGCTGTGTTTATGCTTTCAGGGGGCGCTGTGAGGGTCCTTTGTGGTTGTAGGTGAGGCAGCGACATTGTTGCCTGGTAACAGAATGACAATGCTGTTACCTCAGCTCTTTGTCAGACCAGTTCTGAACACACAGCTTTGAGTCTTTCTTACTCCTTTCACTTTTCTATAACCTTGTTGCCAAGAGGTTCTATGCAAGAACAATTTGTCTGTAATGTGAATAAAGTTTTATGTAGTGGCTATAGTCTTGTTACGAGGAATGTAAATTTGTACTCTCATGCCTATTTCCAGTGTCTGTTTAGTGTTGGTCTCTCAGATGTCAGGTTTACTATGAGTGTTGGATTGAAGTAAAAAGGAGCAGTGGGAAAAAAAAATGTGATGCACTGTGTGGAACTGAAATTATACTTCTCTGTGCGGTGAGGAAGCATTTCAGAAAATATTTTAGTACAACCCCTGGGGGAAGGAGGTGGCCTCTTGCTTTTGTGCAGCAGTAAATATGAGTAACTTTAGTGGTATCTGTAGTTCTTTTGAGAAATTGAAAACAAAGTTATACTTAATTTTGCTTGCTACTAGTAGCAGCCTGCTGTGTGCGTGTGTGTGTGTGTGTGTGAGAGAGAGAGAGCATACACCTGTTTGTTGGTGTGTCTCACAGGCTGTTTTGTAATTGTGTGTGTGTGTGTGTGTGTGTGTGTGTGTGTGTGTGTGTGTGTGTGTGTGTGTGTGTGTGTGTTACACAAAAGCACACGTCTTTAATAAAGACACAACCAGAGTCGGCA